>JANBXA010000398.1:1855000-2042500 GCA_030556225.1 Cricetiscus sungorus | reverse complement strand
ATATTTCCCATCTGATTCTTTACAGAAAGAGTATTATACAATTCCCAAATTGAAATATGTAGTGTAGGGCTGGCAAGATAGCTAGGAAGTTAAGGTTTGCCTTGGCTGCTCTTCTAGAGGACTTGAGTTCGATTCCCAAAACCCATATGGTGGCTCACACAACCATGTATTCCTCCAGTCAGAGGGAATCTGATGCTTTCTTCAGGCCTCCTCAGGCACCAATCACAAATGTGGTGCACAGACATCCAGGCAGACAAGATACAAAATGTGTGTGTGTGTGTGTGTGTGTGTGTGTGTGTGTGTGTGTGTGTGTAATAAAGAAAAGTTCACACAACAACGGCAATCCCCATTATTCCTCATGGCAACAATGCTGTGAAACAACTTATTGTGATCGGTACTGGTCTTCATTTTGTGTTTCATTTTACTTTGTTTTGTAATCTTCTTGCCTTAGCCAAATAAATGCCAAGATTACAGATGTATACTACCTTACCTGGTTAAGATGAGGGGTTACATTTCTTGTTTTGTTTTAAGAATTTAAACTATTCTTTCTACATCCTACCATGAAAAATAAAAACAACAGTATCCCAAAACATAGTCATCCCTCGGTGTCAGGAGAAATTTGTTCCAACTTCTCACATCACACATCCCACACTACAATCTGCAGATGCTCAAGACCCTTGTATATAATGAGATGTTCATATACAATACACACACATTCTCCTGTATCCTTTAAATCACCTTTAGATGACATATAACACCTAATACTACAAAAAGTGCTATGTAAATAATAAATACACTGTTTTATTTAACAAAGTCTGTACATGTTAGAAACAACTTTTTGTAAGTATTTTTAACCTGTGGTGGTTGGCTGAATTTAGATACAGGGCCCACAGTTTCAGAGGGATATGTGCACATTAACTGTAACCTCAAACTTGGTGTCATATAGGCTTAAACTCAATGCTGCTGAGTTTCCTTTTTGAAATTGCCATGCTCAAATTTCCTCCACTTGCCACTCAGCATTACATCTTGAGGCCAGGAAAAGTCACAGAGGTGGGAGAGGTCACCTGCAGGTGTATCTTTCTTTGCTGTCTGTAGCATGTAAGTTTCTGCCAGCCCGCCAGTCTGGGCCCACAGCCGCGCCAGCCCCAAATAACACTCAGAGACTCTGTATTTGATACAATCCTGTTGGCCAGTTACCATTATTGTTTATGGGCTAGCTCTGCCTTAATTATTAACCCATTTCTACTTATCTAAGTATTTCCATGTGGTCGTCTTATCGGGGAGCCGCGGCAGGCGTCCTGCTTCTTCCCGGGGCTACATCTCGACTCCTCCTTCCCATTTCCTCTTTCCTTCTCCTAGTCTCCTAGCCCCGCCTATCTAGTTTTCTATTGGCCACAGAACTTTATTAACCAGTATGAGAAACATATATACAGAATAACATCTCCCATCATCTCCTCTTTTCTGTCTAAAGTAAAAGAAGGAGTTTAACCTTAACATAGCAAAATATAACATACAATAGTTATCAAATAAGAATCACAGTAAACAATATTTAGTCCATTAACATTTTGTAAGACTTAAAGAAAATATCATCTATCCTATCTTTGTGAGTCTAAAGTCCTATATGTAACTTATCTTTAATCCGAACTAAGGAAAACTATAATCATAACTACCTGTCTTCAACTCCATCAAAGACCACAGAAGGATAATATATAAACTCTAGAAATGACAGAGACAACTCATTGCCTGGTCAGTCACCCGAAGTTCTTCTGTAATGTTCCATCTTCAGCCCATAGGCCATAGTGTGTCTTCAGACTCCTTAACAAGGCAGGAAACTTTAAACTGTCCACCTGAATTGCCAGTTTGTCAGTCACATTTCTCTGTGACCTGTAGACTGTCTGGCTGTCTGGCAGCCTCTTCCATGAAGCAGGAATCCTGTAGCAGTGTCCATCTTGAATCAGCAGTCAACTTTTTGTGGGTCCTGCATATCCAGTTTATTCAGCATATAGTCAGTCTAGACAAGAGCAGTATCTTGTCCAAATGGCTAGTCTTGCCATATTAGAAGCAAACTCCATAATGTGTTTCTTCAATGTCCATCTTCCTTTCTTCTGTAGGTGGTGTTACCAGGAGCAGTTATGCCTCACTGTCAAGAAAAACCCTAAAGCATTTTAAATGCCATATTCTGTAGGTCTTTGAAAGGTTTGAAGAATGCCTATTCATCTCAAATATATCTCTGCATATCTAGAAATCCAAACTAACTTAACTCTAAGTTTTAACTATCATAGGTAACTCTCTATAATCTGTACTAAATTATACATTACATTTTCCAATGAGCTATATAAACATAATACCTAAACAAGAGGAGAAATATACATATCACAAAATTGACCTTAAATTGTATCAATGAAAGAAAATCCATTTCAAAGCAAAGTATTCATATCTATACCATAATTCCCTTTTTACCTTTAAAAAGATTGCTTGTGGTCATTAACTATTTATAACCAACCCCATTTAAATGAGAACAAACATTTATAAACAATATTTGGGAATTTGGGCGTTGTTCTTTCCAAACTACTTCCTGCTGGTAGAGGGCGCTGTCATGGGGGTCCAAAGAAGACGCAGAAATCTTGGCAGTAGTCTGCAAGGCTTTGTCTCAACTGCTTTGAATGTTGGATCATCTGGGGCATTGTTTCAGGGGCTCTGGCTTGACTCAAATTAAATGTAGCAGGTCTTTTCAAGTAGACTTTTGTAGCACTACTCCTTGATGTAGTGCCCACAATTTCCATATCTTCGTTGGGTCTTTTAGCCCATATGGCTGTATCTCCTCTCCCTGTTCCCAACCTAAGTTCTACTCGGGGAGCCCCAGTCATATGATTATACTGATTCCTAGCTTTGTTTAGTTCAGCAGCAAGTCATGGACTTGAATGCCTTCACCCTACATCACAGCTACCTCTGTCTGGTCCTCCAACTATTCTCCAACTCAAGCATGTAGGAATTCCACACATAGTCACTGGGACCACCTGGAGACCTTATCTCGGGGCCCAGTCGGCTTCACCACACTAGACATTCCTTACAGTCTAACGACCTGACCCTGTTGTATAGAACATGTTACATAGAGGTATAGGCTAATTATTAATTCTAGCCAGGAACTGGGAACAGTCCCTCTACTCTAGAATCTTAAAACTGATCTAGAGGCTTATTCTCCCCAGCATATCTTCACTCCTAACCTTTATCAGAGCAAAGTTACATCCCTCCAAATCTCATTCATTGGAGGCTTGGGCCCTTTCTCTCTTTCAACAAATAACTACCCTCACAAGTGAAAACTGTTTTCAAGGCTGTTATTTTGAAGTCCAAGTACTGAAATCCTGCCCCTGTTTTGGATGGTATCTGCCTTGCCTCTCTCTAAAGCAACAGATGCTTGAGTGTCCAGAGAGAAAAAGCACAATGCAACAAGAATTACACAGAAGAGAACTTTTGCCAATAATAATTTCTTGAAAATTATATTAGCCACTATACATAGTTCTTAATATATATATAATATTTTAATTTGTACATACTAATTATATATATACATATATATATCCAATATTTAGAACAGACATTTAAAATAGATTATGGAAAGAAACCACTCAATAGAAGGAATGAGTAATAAGCGGAGTGGGAGTGAAGTCCAAGCTGGCAGTCTGGAGGAGTCCTAGAATGTACAGCAGAAGGCTGGACCAGCGCCTGTATTCCTTTCCTAAGACTGTCAGGAAGGTAGCACAAGTAGACAGCATAACACAAGGGTGATGGGTAACTCATAAACCACAAATATTGGGGGTCATGGAGTGCAAAGGCCAGGTGTCAACAAAGCCACGCTTCTCTGCTGCTATTGGAATGAGTCTGTTTGAGCCTGCCTACCTGCCTTCTTACAGCTTGGTGAACTCCTTGTTTTGTGGACACGTGGTGTTGGTTTGCAAGTGTGTTTATCCAATGTATCTTCCTATTTTCTCCTCTCTGTGTGTGCATGGAAGACCCTAATAGAAACGTAATAAGAAAAGAGATAGATGGGAGACATCTCACCATCCATCTAAGACTGTAATCTTAGAAGCTGAAAACAGATGGAGTGGAGGGAGGAACCTGAGTTCAGAGCAGCATAAGCAGAAAACACATCTTTCTGCCCCTAAATGTGTCTCTACCACCTCACAATAGTGACTACTCATAACAGCTACTTAATAAACACTCGTTAAGTGAGAAAGTGAATTAGAAGTTAGGATTGTCTGGTATTTGATTTTAATTTTGTCTGTTTCTGGTTTTATTTTCTTTTACTTTGATTTAAGATAAGGTCTCCTGTAGTCCAAGCTGGCCTAAAACTTTGTATATAGCCAAGGTTGACCTTGAACTCCTGGCCCTCCTTCATCCACCTCTCTAATGCTAAGATAATAGGCATGCACCACACGCCTACCCTGTTGTCCACTTTTTAACTAGTATAAAGAATAAAAGAAGTAAAAATATTTACTAAAAAATGTATCCAGCCAGGTGGTGATGGTGCACGCCTTTAATCTCAGCACTCAGAAGGTAGAGGCAGGTGGATCACTGTGAGTTTGAGGCTAGCCTGATCTACAGAGTGAGTTCCAAGACAGCCAAAGCTACACAGAGAAACCCTGTCCTAGACATCAAAGAAGTTCAATCCTTTTTTAATGCACAAGTCACAACTTTAATTTTTAATTTTATCTGAGTAGTTTACCACTAGGTGACTTTTCAGGGAACAAAAAGTAAGGGCTCTCTCTTTAAGCAGCAGAGCTCTGTCTGACTTGCTGCTGTGCTCCTGACCTTCTGTGTCAAAGATTTTAACTACAGCATTTCCTGCCATTTGCATCCTCACTCCCCATTCATATCATTTATCCTGATCTGATGAACACTCTCTTCCCATTGTGTTTTAGACTCTCCCTGGAAGCTAAGGACAATTAAGCCATTTAAGGACTATATTACAGAAATCTGATTCTGCCAAGACTTCAGGATCCAGAAAAACAATCTATAATTCTGCTTAGCTAACATAACTCTGTGAGGAGAACTCTACCGGCAGTGTGAATTTTTAGAATACATGCACACAACATAAACATACCAACTAAATTTTACAGGAAAATCAGGGTCTCAACTAGATCTACATTGTAGCAAATAATTTTCCTAGTTAACTTACTATAGTCACTGAGATATAATAACTAAAATTAATTAGGATCAAAACACTAAGATGGCCAAACTCTATGAAAGGATCTCTTCCTAAAGGCTGGCTTTTGTTTCACACTTAAAACACACTTCAGGGGATAAAGGAATTCTTACTCTCACCAGAGCTAGGCTCGTAGCATGAGTTTGGACTCTGTAGACTGACTCTTTAGAAAAACTATCTTCAGTTTAGCATTATTGTAGGTATCTAGCTCAGAATGGGATGGGGAGTGATATTTTGTTTTTAAATCTAACAAATAACGCATGCCTGAAAATCAGAATGCAAAGCTACCCGCACTAGTTAACCACACACACTAAGCCACTAGTTAGCCATACACAACATACTAAGCCACTAGGTAGCTGTAATGGACAGGCAGTGGTGGCCACACCTTTAATCCCAGCACTAGAGAAGAATATAAGGCCTGAGCTCAGTGCAGTCTCAGGCAGTCTGGGGAGCAGGGCAGTTTGGAGGTACAATATGAGGACAGGATCGCTCCTTCCGTCTGAGCATTGGTAAAGGTGAGAACTCTCTAGTGGCTGGCCCCTTTGCTTTTCTGATCTTCAGCTTTAACCCCAATATCTGTCTCTGGGTTTTTATTATTTTTAAACCCCAATATCTTTCTCTCTGTCTCTAGGTTTTTATTATTGTGCTACAGGGAGCCCAAGAAGCTGAAGGGAGCCTAAAATAGTCAAAGCCAGTTTGCTCAAGCTTTTGTTTGTGTTATAGCGCCACCTGCTGGAAGCAGAGGTGAATCATTCTAAAGAGACTATTAACAAAAGGTCATATAGTACTTTTTCAAATGAGGTTTGATGTGTTAATGCACATCACAGACCTCGATGAAGGACTAGGTAAGTTCCAGAATACCTTGGACTGAGGAAAGATGAACTAAGTCATTATTGCAAAATCACCAAACTGTCTCTTTGTGGCATTGGTACAGGTGAAGTATTGACAAAATTCCTCACAGCTCCTCTCATAGAGTTCTCTTGAAGGACTGCAGTGGGGCCTTACCCTGTAATGACATGGGGACAAAGGAATAAAACAATAGATAATGGAAAAATTGCTAGCTCATGACATAAATGTCAAGAACAGCAGCAATAACACCAACAAAAATCCTCGGAACACAAATATCTGAATTTGTTCACTGCTGAAGTAAGGGAAAGCTGTCTGCTGTGCAGTTGGGGAGATGGTGGTAATGTGTCCTGATCTAGAGTATGAGACTGAAAATAGGAAGGCATAAAGCCTTACTTCACTTCCATCTGTCTGGTGACACATGCCATTGTGCTTCACCCAAGACCAAAGCAGATGCTGAAGGAAAAATAAGACCTCCAGATAGCGCTGCCAAAAGAAACTAGAACAGAGACAAATTGAGAGAAGGAGTGGGCCAGCCCCAGAGAGGTGAGATTTGTTCTATACCCTGATAGTACTGAAAAGAAAGAAATGAAGAGAAAGGAAGAAAGGGAAGAAGGGAGGAGGAATGAAAAATGAGAGGAAGGGAAAGGAGGAGTTGTGGAAAGAGGTGGAAGGAGACAGAGAAGATAGAGAGAAGGAGGGGAGGTGGGGATTGCAGATGTAGGTAGCTTCCAGGGCAGTGAATAAGTGTGAAGGAGGAAACAGGACTAGGTTCCGAGACTCTACCATAGACTGTTTACCTGACTCTAAAACCTGAATGTGGAAGCCCAAATCTCCATGGTGATGGCATTTGGAGGCTGGACCTTCAGGGGTAAATGATGATAGGATGATGCTCCTATAAGAAATGAGCCCTGAAATGAAGGGATGAAGTTACCAGAGCACTGGAGATGTGTCTCCCATGTAAGGGCGCAAAGACCAGCGCACAGCCTGCCTGATGGAAGAACCCTCCGAGTCCTCCAAGCCTCCCTACCTGGCATACTTGCCTCAGACCTTAAACAGAGAGAACATTTTCTGTGAACACACCACTGAGCCATGGCTCTGTTGGAGCAGCCAGAACTGAAGACAAGCCTTCAACGTTTGTCCTCTGTATGAACCAGGATGCTGAAGATACAGACTTCACGTTGCATCACCCATTGTCATTCCACTTATTCCTAGCATTTGGAAGTATAACACATTAGATCATCCTAATCTATTGGTGTGTTTACAGGAAATCTTAAAATTCCCTTAGACTTCCCATTTGTGGAGTAGAACTCACCAGGCCCAAAACCCTAGGACACTGGTTTCTGCTATCATGTAACTCCAGGACTGGAGGGCCTAAAGACAAATGGGACTCCATGGGCTTCCAAAAGCAGAGAGGGAAAGAGCCTCACCTCTGGAACAGCTGGACAGAGGGGTAGGGCTAGCAAAGCTACTGGAATACTTCCTTCTCTACTTCTACTGATCGTTCATGTTGGAGTTCAAGCTCAGACTGTGGATTTCTCCTGAGCAGGAGAGAATTGTGACCATTGGCATTGTCTCAGGCCAGGCAGACTCATGTTTACAGAGAAATGGGGCAATTCAATCTTCAGAAAGAACAGATGTCATTTTTTTCCCTGAGCAGCAAGTTAAATGCCTTGGAATAAACACTTTACTTTGTACCAAACTTGATCATGGGCACCCATGCCCCAACAACTCTATCCAGAAAAAGAACTCTGATTGACAACCCTGCAGAAACAGAGAAAAAGAGAGAGAGGGAGGGGATAGAGAGAGAGAGAGAGAGAGAGAGAGAGAGAGAGAGAGAGAGAGAGAGAGAGAGAGAGAGAGAGAGAGAGAGAGGAAGGGAGAGAGAGGGGGGAGGGAGGGAGAGAGAGAGAGGGAGGAAGAGGGAGAGAGAGGGAGGAAGGGAGAGAGAGAGAGGGAGGGAGGGAGGGAGAGAGAGAGAGAGAGGAGAGAATTTGTGTAGTTCTAGGCCAGTACAGTAATAAATGTCCATGGCATCTGATCACAACACCAAGCTCTGAGATGGATATATGGATTCCAGTTTGTGCACATTTTCAGTAAGTCCAATTTCTAAATTAAAATGCCCAATATCTCTTCTCAATAATTCTGGAAACCTTGTGTGAGCAGTTGGCAGGAAAATTGTAATTTAGGGCTGAAATGGTAAGCATTTGTCATCCTGGAGATACTGCTATCAGTGGGTACCAGGAAGCCCCATAGGTGAAGAGAGAAGAGAGAGGGCACCTTTCTCATCGGCCCTGCAGAGCTCTGGGGACGGGATAAGGCCACTGGAGCAGATGAGGTCTGCCTCTGTTCCTATAAGATCCCCACTCCCAACACTTGAACCCCATCTGGATTAGTAATAGGAAATGGTATTGCTGCATACCCATTATTAATCACCAGAATGACATTACCTCATGATTTTTTTTCCTGAAAAAAAAAAAACCTGCTGACCCCAACTTTAACACAAACCTCACCCTGGGATAGCAGCTGCTACATATGCTACAGGGAAGAGCCTGTTTCTCAGCCTCTGGTTTAGGGGAAAGACTCCAAAAGAACCTCTGTCTGCTTAAAAGACTGGATTACAACTTGAAAAAAAAATAAAATAAATTGTAGAATTGTCCTGAACTACTTAATTTTGTTCTCCACTTTTATCTGATTTTGTTTTTTGATTTGCAGTAGTGGGAGTTAATTCTAGGGCATTTCTTATGCTAAGAGTCCCATTGCCCATGTAGAAGATAAAACTTGGAGAGAAGGTGGCTGAATCTTACATGGAGTCATGTAAATGGTGGAGTCTGGACTCAGTTGTCCATGACAGTGAGCTGAGAATGGGTAACTCAAAGGCTGGAGAAATTGCCCAGTGGTTAAGAGTGCTTGCTATTCTTTGGAAGAACTCAAAGGGTAGGGGTGAGGTGTGGCTCACAACCACTGGTAACTCTAGCTTCTCCAAGCTTGCATGGGCACCCATGAACACACACAAACACAAACATGTACACAAGCATGGGCACACATACATGCACACACATAAACATTAATAAGAAATAAAATTAAGTCTTTAAAAAGAAAGAATGGAAAAGTCAGGGGGGAAGCCATGGTTTTACTGTGTGTACCATTTGACAGGACAAGGATAGAAGGATTTCCCATAGGGCAGCAGGAAGGACAGTTGAGATCCAAGCCTGAGACTGTGTCTGAATGATGGACATGATCATAAAAAAAAAAGGGGGGAAGGAAAAGCTGTGCTGTCAGGTTGGAGTTGGGAGCAATGGAACCAGCAGGTCAGCCAGGCAGAAAAATACATCCATCATGTCATCACCGTCTGACAGAAAGGCGGGTCTGGGCATGTCCTATGACAGCAAAAACCAATAAGCCAGAGAGGCTGCAAAGAGCACCGGCTAGGAAAAAATGGATTGGCCTATTTCCTCTAATTCCTTCTAAGACCCTTAAAAGCACTGAAGTGGGGGCAGGGAGATAGAAAGAATGAAAATACAAGAAGTTGCTCTCCGCCTTCTCCTCAGTGTGCTCCAGAATCCCAATGAGAACTGTGTAGAGAGGGAGGGATGAAACTTTCGACTGGCTGAAAATTAAAGTTGTGATGATGACAAAGTGAAGTATTTTAAATCCTCAAGAAGGAAAAAGAAAGTTTTTTGTTGTTGTTGTTGTTGTTTTGTTTTGTTTTGTTTTGTTGTTTTGTTTCATCCACAGCCAAGATCTAGAAGCTGTTGAGGATGTCACCAAAGAGTAGATACAGATAACCTGACAAATCATGAAATAACTTATGATAGATGCATATCCTACAATCTGATGGCAGAAAATTCCAGCAGATGGTTGTTGACACTTGATTTAGACATTGGGGCACTTGGAGATTTTTAAAATTAGAAGAGAGTGGTAAGTCCATTTCAGACACAGGAACAGGAGCAGGGCTATGGAGATAGGTTCAGGACAAAGTTAATGATCATATTTGAACCATTTCAGTTGACATTAAAATCAGAAACATGGGGCTGGAGAGATGGCTCAGAAATTAAGAACACTGGCTGCTTCCAGAAGGCTTGAGTTCAATTAATTGGTAACCTCACGGTGGATTCTCAATCATCTGTAATAAGATCTGGTGCCCTCTTCTGGCCTACAGGCACACATGCAGGCAGAACATTTGTATATGAAACAAATCTTTTTGTAAAAAAATCATTAATACAGTGTAAAAGCCATACCTGGTATGTTAAAATCAATTTTTTAAGCTGTGGGTTCTGTTCTTTAAATAAAACCATAGAAGATTTTGAGTAGTATAGGATAGCATTCTATTTGTTTTAGGAACATGATCCTGCTGATAAATATACTGGCTAACATAATTGGAGTAGAAAGAAAATAAATGCACTTTACTAGTTAAGTAGTGAATGTGATATAAGTGCTAAAAGGCAAGATTATGACTGTGGGAGAAAAATAAAAGCAGATGATGAGTGGTAAAGTAGGCAGGACTCATGATGGCTGGAGTTTCTGTGTAGACTTGTGTCTATGAGTATATGTGGTTCTAGAACCATAGTCTATGAAATGGCTACAAAAATCTCCTCATTTGTTGGATAGACCTAGAGATAGCAATGGGCCAACTACACTGACAAACTCACCTGCAATTCTGCTGGTCAAATTATGAAGCCTTGTCCACCAGTGAAGCCTTGGTGTGTCTGACTTCCATTTCCTCTGAAATGATGAGATCATCTATTGATTGGCAGAAACAGTGATGCAGGCAGATTTGTCTCCTCTGTGGCCTCCCAAAAAACATATGGGAGACACTCTATCCTGGGCCCAACAGGTAGACAGTAGGAGGTATATCCATTATCATTGTCACACTCTTCCTCAGTTCTGCAAAAGTGAACAGAAGAGAGCGACAACTAAAATGAATATTACTAGGATAAGTGTTGCTAGTTCTAGTAAACACCACAACCAGGCAACCTGGCAAAACATGCTATTGGGCTTTATCTCCCCTTTCATACCTCTATGGGTGAAGCTGGGGAAGTTCTTACACACTCTTCAAAATTAATACTTTATGTGATATGTTTGTCCTTAGCATGGTTTATTTCATCATCCTGTGCCTTGGGAATGACTGTCAATTACTCTTGCAAAGCTTCCTGTGAGTTGTGGCAGCTAGATCAAATTAGATACCGACCCAGACATCCTGAAGAGGAGAAAAATCAATGTAAATAAATGTAATTTCTAAATAAAATATGCTTTTACCTAATTGAAAAGCCATTACCAATTAGTCAAATACAACTTTAATCAGACATGAATGATTGAGGAATTCTATATTTGGAAGAACACAGGCTGGCATTTTAAAAAACCCTCATGTCTCATGCCATTAGCCTTGAAAACCTTTTACCAGGTAACTGAGGTGTGCAGTTTAATTCCCAGTATCAAACCAAGAATAAAATTATTTTAATTATGGTCAACTGGGTAAGGAGCATTGGTGGTCTAATTGCTGAGCTGTAATTCTATATTCTGTCCCTGGGAGACACACACCTGAGCCAAGTGCTTCAATAATTCATTAAAGCACTTCCCTGTGCATCAATTATCAAATCATGTGCCTTGATTACTTTACTTAGGGAAAGTTACCCCTGTGAGAAAAGCGTTTACCAATCCAAAAAAAAAAAAAAAACATGGAAAGAAAAGAAAGAAAAACCTTCAACCTATTATATCAGCTTTTAAAAAAATAAAAAACTCTCTTCATCAAAAGCTGTAGCATGACAAATAAAGACCCAGAGATAAATACTAAGGTTCAAGCTTCAAGTAAAAGATCAGGAAATCAAAGCATCTAGCCACTAGCTCTTACCTCCATCTCAGACTGAAAAGCAATCCTGGCTCCACCAAACTTCAGACTGCAATCCCAGACTGCTATGCTCTCCTCAATGCATGGCTGGAGAATCCTGAGACTGAATGCCTCTACCTTTTACACCTCTCAAATCCTGGGATTAAAGGTGTGAGCTCTGATTCATTCTCCATTAGTCTAGGGTGGTCTTGGACTCAGAGAGCTGTCTACCTTCCTCCTGAGTCCTGGGGTTAAAGGTGTGTACCACCACTGTCTAGTTCCTATAGCTAACTAGTGTATCTGGCTTTGCAAACTGATCTCCAGTGGCTTTATTAGATCATAAACAATATATCAGCACAAAAAGCAATATGCAAATGATTACAACAGCCACAACTCACCAACTTTACACAGAACCATAACATTTGTAGGTTAGAGGTCCCTGTCTCCCTAAATCTGGCTTCTCCAGTAGCTCATTCTAAAGACTGTACTGGTTGTCTTGTTCTTTGTGATGGCAAAATGCCTGACAAGAAGAATTTAAAGCAGAACATGGGGCTCATAGTTGCAGAAGGGATACAGTCCATCATGGTGGGGAGGGCGTGGCAGTAGAAGTGAGAAACCCTGCATCCACAATCAGGAAACAATGTAGGACCAGGCTATAAAACTGCAAGGATCAACTCAGTGAGCTACTTTCTTCAGAGAGAGAGAACACCTCCTAAAAATGCCACAATCTTCTCAAATCATGTCACCGTGAGTGTTTAAACACAGAAAGCTATGGGGAACATTTCACATTCAAATTATAAGAATTAATTATTTCAGTTTTTATAGTTAACTGTTTTTTTTTAATTTTTCATACAATATATTTTATCACATCCCTTCCCTTCCCCAACTCCTTCCAGAGCCTCTCCACCACCTTCCTACCAACCTACTTCAGGTTCCTCTCTCATAATTTATTTAATTAATTGATTAGGATAAAGAATATCAAAAGAAACCATGCATGCACGCGCACACACACACACACACACAGACACACACACACACAATGGAGTCCATTTTGTGTTGGCCAACTAAATCCTGGGCGTGAGACTTACTCTGGGATGTGGTTGATATACCCAACAACAGTCCATTGGACCACACTAATTCTCTTTCCCCAGAGGTATCAGTTGAAAATAGATTCTTAGTTAGGGATGGGACCTTGTGTCCTCTTCCCTTTCTCAGTGCAGGGACCTTGCCTGGTTTGAACCTGTGCAGATCCTGTGTATGTTGTCACAGCCACTGTGATTTTGTGTCTGTATCAGTCTTATTTTCATCTGGATACTATTTCCTCGGAATCATCCACTCTGCCTCTTACAATCTTTCTGGTTCCTCTTCCACATAGATCCCTAAGCTTTGAAGGGAGAGGTTTGAGAAAGACGTTTTTTAAACCTCAAATGTGGTCCAAAATCATTTTTTTTTTTTGAGCTTTGTTTTCCTATGATGCTGAACTCATTGTCTTCAAAAAGTTTGGCAGTGTCAATTTACATTTTTCCAATGTGTCATTTTCAACTTTGCTAATTTACAGAGTTATTTTCATATTACTGCATGACTTCATTCAAAATTTCCAAAGTGGAAAGATCACAAAAGGAAGAAAGAGCCAGTGCACAAATACAGGGTCTAAAGACGGAAAAACAAAAGTAAGACAACCTCAAACCTAACTTCCTTAAGCAGAAAACTCACTCCATAAATGTTGGTTTGGTCACAAATCAACTAAATGTTAGGAAAAAAAATCAGAGAAACCCATACATTTTCAACTCAGGACCATCGTTTTTTAATCCTGATGCCAATGAGCAGGAACAGTTAACATGAAGTTGAGATTCTCCTCCTAATCCTTGTAGGATTATCATTGTGTTCCTTTTGTTTCTTTTCTGTTTTTTTGTGATTTTTCTTTATTTTTTTTCTTAAGTCGGGGACTCGTGTATCACCAAAGTTAGCTTCCAAGTCACTACATAGACAAAGAGACCCTGGATTTCTGATCTTCCTTCTATCTCCCCAGTGCTGAGATCACGCAAGCTTCACCATGGCTGCTGCTGTGTAGCGCTGGGGATGGAAACCAAGGCTTTGTGTGTGCTACACAGCTTTCTACCATCTGAACTGCATGCCTAACCATAACTTTTCTTCCTGCTCTAATTCTCCTGCCTATGAGAAAGGTAATTTCAAGTGGGAAAAAAATGTCAAATTAGCCAGTGAAATATAAACTAGGAAAGAGTAAACCACTAATGGAACAATCAATCTAAATAGACAAGGCTACCTCCATCAGGCTTACTACTCATAATAACAAAAAAAATCAGTATCCTCACACTCTATAACAATTATCTTTGTCAACGCTCTTCTTGGTATTGTAGTTTGGGGAAGGCTTTAAGGACCCACAATGGCACTAGTACTGAGCACAAGGGTGTATATCTCAGTGTAGCTGTAGTTGACAATTACTACTATGTCAGCTATACAAAGGAACACATGCAAAATGGGAACTCAGTCGAGTGGGCATGTGCCAATGTTTACACAACATGGAAACAAATGAAATATTTGGAGGTGTGCAGAGAAAGAAGCGGGGGTCTATGGGAGCAACTGGGTGGGATTCAAGTCCTGATTGACAACTCCTCCCACCTCCTACCTTGTACATGAGATCCCTTGGCGTAATCTGGAAGTTTCATCCCTGAAAGAATGGATTGTGAACACAGAGACAAAGATTTTTCACAGTCGCAACAGAAATGACAAGTACCCATAGGGATGGAGTCACCTGCCCACCAAAATGTAGCTAATGTTCAGGGAGCTGAGCACAGCATCATTGAGATGTGATCTCTGTGCTAGGCTGCCCTGTATTACTGTCCCGGATGATGGAGGGAAGAAGGTATTCTCTTTTGCTACCATCAGCCACATATGGACAATTCTTGTGCCATCTAAAGTTTTTCTAACAAATTCCTTCGGTTTAAATGAGATGGATCAGACTTGTTTGAAAGCAAGGTATGCAATATATTAGGAGAACTAAACAAAATTTAAAGTATAATCTTAGCTATGGAGCAGAAGGTTCAGATGCAGAGGATAGACTTGATAGGTTTTACAACGACTTGCTTTTTCCTATTTCTAACTCTTCCCTACTTACAATGATTTCTTCTCCTGTATACAAATATTTTTTCTTTCTTTCTTTTTCTTATTTTACATATTGATCCCAGTTCCCTCTCACTTCCTCCCATGCCCCCTTCCTATGCCCCCACCACAACCACCCTCCCATCCCATTCCCACCCCCCACCCCTACCCCCTCCACTTCACAGGGAGGGTGATTCCTTCCAGGAGAGGTCAGCAAAATCTGTCAAGTCATTTGGAGGAGGCCCTCCCTCCTGCCTCTAGGTTAAGGGAGTATCTCTCCATGAGCAATGTGCACCCAAAGTCCTTTTGTGCACCACTGTCAGAGGTCCCTTAGACTGCCCAGGCCTTCTGACTGAGACCCATGTTCAGTGGGTCTGAGTCAGTCCAGTGCTGGTATCCCAGCTATCAGCCTGAGGGCCTATTAGCTCCTCCTTGTTCAGGTCAGCTGTCTTTGTGGGTTTCTGTATCCTGGTCTTGTCCTCCCTCTCTGCATCTGGATTCCAGTTCAGCTCAGTGTTTAGCTGTGGGTGTCTGCTTCTGTTTCCATCAGGTACTAAATGAGGGCTCAATGATGGTGGATAATGCCCTCATTATCGTAGCCTTTCCACGATTGCTCAAATTATCAGTTGGGGTCAGTCTCGTAGGTCTCTGGACATTTCCCTAGAGTCAGTTTTCTCTTCAAAACTATAATAGCTCCCTCTTTTATGGTATCTCTCTCTCCTCTCCTCTCTCTCTCTCTCTCTCTCTCTCTCTCTCTCTCTCTCTCTCTCTCTCTCTCTCTCTCTCTCTCTCTCTTTCTCTCTCTTTCTCCTTCCCTCATTCAATCTTCTCAGTCCCAGATACTTTCCTCTCCTCCCCTTCGCTTTCCTAGCTCCCTCTCCCTCTCCACTCACTGCCCCCAGACTCCCAATATGCTCAGGAGATCTTGTTCCTTTCCCCTTCTGAGAGGGACCTTGTATGGATCTCTTAGATCAGTCCTTGTATCCTAGTTTCTCTGGCAGTGTGAATTATAAGCTGGTGGTTCTTTGTTCTATGTATAATCGTATACAAATAATCTGTACAGTTGCCAGATTCCACAGAGAGACTGTTTGCCCTTCAAAAACTACCTTTTTCCACAAGTATAATATGTGGTCATTAAATGTGGGGGAAAGATGTTTACAAGCAATGAAGTTAGTCCATCATCAAGGGAATAAATCAGTAAGGGGGTAGACAGGCCTGAAATAGATTACCCACCCAGAGAACCCATCGATAAATAGAGGAAAACTTAATCAATTTAGAGTTTGTTTATTATCCCTGCTATAACAGAACCAAACAGCTTTGAATTTAGAGGTTAGACATTGCACGCTGATGTGACAGGTAGAGAGTTTGTTATAAAGGAAACACTACAGACACAAGTTTATATTTTGCCTCAATAAAAAGGGGTCATAAAAGATAGGGGCAAAACATCTGTAGTCCACATCATTTAAGAGGAGATTCAAGGCCTGAGCTGTGATCTAATTTATGTGCAACAGAGTTCCTGAAGGCTCAGAGTGATCACAGCTGTCATATCATAGGCAATGCAAATATTGAAGAAGCAGAGGCTATCTGAAGTTGCTAATCTAATTCTCAGACAGTGTTAACATTATGTCAGTCTAAAGACAACACAGAACCCTCAGATACTATACCGGTAGCGTGTGAATATCGTGATGATGGCCTTCTGCCAGAAATCTAACTAATGAATAAAATATTTCTATACTCTTGAGAGTCTTAAATAAACTGTGAACCACTGGAGTCATGGAAGCAGAGATATGAAAACTATCAAGTATGCATTGCATGCATGTGTGGGTACCAGCAAAGAAATATGCAGTTAACGTTGTGTGTAGAGAGAATTTAATGTCTGAGGTATAAATTGAATTTTTCTGAAAATCTATTTTAGTCCAATTTTTAAACCTCATTGTTTGATAGATTTTGTCATTATTAAAGGTCTTTCTAAAATATGGAACTGATGTTTCTTCAGTCCTCACAGATGAGTTAAGTGAAAATTCTAACACACTTTTCTCACATTGAAAATGCAGTCTCTGTTTGAAAAATGTTAAATTGCCTTTGAGACAGATAGTTAAGTATAAACATCAGAAAGCCCCAAAATGCTAACAAAAGAAAAATTATTTCGTCTTTTCTTTTTAAAAACAGAAAGAACAATTTCTTGACGTTAACACAAAAATCTTTCAGGTTAAACTTGAAACGCAGAGATTATTTATGAATATTTGCAATTGTTCAAAAAAATTTTAAGAGAACAAGTATACATTTACATACATGTATATAATTGCAAACTTCTGAGAACCAGTTGTCTTACCTTGATGACTAATTTGAGTTCCAGAATCAAAGAGCTTTAAAATACTTTTAAATGTTTTAATATTCATAATACTAAAAATAAGCACATTGTCAATAAGTGAATTAGAGTGCTTTGAGAATGTATATAATGGATTTAAAAGTTTCAGACAATATTGTTTATTTGTCTTTTTTGTTCTACTTCTAAAGATGTAAAAGAATTTTTATTAGTGCTACATTTCATCCCAAAATTTTGAATGACTAAAATGATTATAAGTAATTGGAAACACTTCTTAATTCCTAGTCAGATGGTCATCATAAGGAAAATCGTTGTGTTTGGATTCTACTGCCAGCTTAGTTTGCAATCTATCAATTAAATTGATTTTAATTTCTTTTCTCAAGCACATTTTTTTCTGAGGCAAGGTCTCAATATGTAGCCAAGGTTAGCCCTTGAACTCATGTCCTTCCTGTGTCAGCCTCCCTAGATGCTGAGATTAAGGCATGTGCTACTGTGTCTGTCTGTTCAGGCTCAAACATTTCGAGCCTTTTTAATAATTTATTTTTATTTTATAAAATAAATATACCTTGCATGTGTATCTGTATGAGAATGTCAGAAGCCTTTGGCCTGGAGTTACAAACAGGTGTGTGCTGCCATGTGGGTGCTGGGAATCTAACCTGTGTCCTCTGGAAGAGCAGCTAGTCCCCTTAACCTCTGAGCCATCTCTCCAGCCCCCAGTTTGAGCCTTTATCTTTCTCCTCTCCTATTTGCTTTATGGCACACAGCAGTTCTCATGTGAAGGTAATCAAATCTATATCATATTTCATCTGTAATTACTATTTTTTCTAAATCTTCCTTTGTGTCCTTCATCCTGTTCACCGTTATCCCCAAGCTCATTAATTCCTCTGGCAGAATTTATTGAACAGCTCTCTTTCACTGGGTAATAGTTTAGAACTTGGGAGACAATGAGGACTAAAATGCAAATAAGATTCCATTGTACAGAAGCCCATACTGAATTGTAGATGACTCATAACCATATATGTTTTAAAATAATATAACTAGTTCACTTCCCCAAGTGCTGATTCCTAACACATTTCCAAAAAGCCTGCTATAAAATCTGCTTCCAAGAGAGCCCACCTGGAAGTATCTCTGCTCTTTCAATACTGAGCCTTCAACATGCAGGATAACCACCAAGCATTCTACCACTGAATCACCAAGCATCCTACAAGTAAATCCAGACTTGCTTTTTTTTTTTCTTACTTTGAGACTGGGTATTACTAAACTGCTGATTTTGTAACTCACACTGTAGCCATGACCTTGAACCCGAGATATTTCCATCCCTTCCTACTTCAGCCTCCCTAGTAGATGAGACTACAAGTGTTTGCCAAGACACCAAAGTACATACTTTCAAAGCTCCACTTCACTCTAAGTCCCTACCTATTTTGTGCCTGCTTCCTTGTAAGTCCTTCATAAAATCACTGATTGCCATAACCCACTAATGAGTTAGACCAGACTTTATTATTCTAATTTACCCTTAAGAAAACAGGTTCACAAGGGTTCTATGCCTTAGCTAATCACAGAGAACTAATAAATAGCATGGACATTGTCACTCAAATCCAGCCCCCCGAAAGCAAAATATTTCAAAATTAAATTATTTATATTTATCAAACACTAAATCTCAACGGGTTAAAGGAGTTGCTATCTTTAAGATTTGTAGCAGCTAGTTTCATATTGTTTGCCAGAAAACTTGACAGGAATGATTCAAAGGAAGAAGGCATGTCTTGGGGAGATTTCAGCCTATCTCGGAAGGAAAAACATACCAGTGAGAGTAGCTTGGTACATGACAGCTGCTCTGTAAGGCAGTGGTACTTCCCATGGTGGCAGAATAGGAAATAGACCAGAACCTGGTGTGGTGGGGAATAAGATCCAAAGCCTCCCCCCCCCAATTAATAATTTCCTTCTGCCAGCTAGGTCACGCCTCCTAAATGCTCTTCAGCTCTCAATCGAGGTCCTCAAGTAGGGGACTGAACCTTCAGACCAAGACCCTGTAAAAGACAATTCAGATTTGAACCATGACAAAGACTAACGCTAGACTTAACCTTCAGATATCCCAAAACAAAGAAATCAGCATATTTTCTAACTAAAACCCCTCTGTTCATACACATAGGAACATGTTCTGGGATGGTCTTTCACAAACTTAGCTGACTTCAACAGAATCATCCTCTGTGTATTCTTTCCAGGCTCCCTCAGAGTATATCAGAGCCACTCGAGTGAAGACCTGCCATCCTTAGGTTAAACCCAGATGCTACGAATGAACCATTTGTTTGATGACCCTTTCAAGGCACTGATACCAATTCTCAGAAATGACAGTTCACAATGTGTGATGACATGATATCATGATCTACTTAAAGATAAACTAAATTGAAGAAACCATTGCAGCCTTTGGCCCATGCCTAATGGATTCCATTCAGCAAATATCAGACCTCTCTGTGTCTGAGTTTGCAGGCTGGGGAGAGAGGAACAATGGAGTAAGAATTTTCTCTTACATTTTTTTTTTCTCATGGTAGTAGAATGTGTCACTTGAGAAACACAGGGCTATAAATCCCTCCCAACCAAAAAGTAATCCCGCTGAATGTTTCAGTATAACGGAAGTAGGCTGGGAGGGGAAATCAGCTCTCAGATACCCAGTGTACCCTACTAGCAATCAGAACAAATGGACAAAGAATAACGGCTTCTGCCAGACTAGCTCCCCAACTTGGGAAATGCACTTACTCTTTGTCTCGATTATTTGCAGCCTGACAATTGTTCCCAGCAGTGAAAGGCAAGCTCACCCTCTGGGAATGGGTTCAGATATAAATGACTGAGAGCCTTGTCAAAGGTCTGCCAAAGCTGACACCGCCTCTCTCGGCCCCCATCCCCTCAAGGGCACTTCATTTCCACTTTATTACTTTTGGCCCTCCAAGAGAAGGTTAAGGTGGAAGTTCTTGACGATAGGTCAAAACATCCGTCCTATTTCACCTCCACCTTCTTCCCTTCCTCACGCCCTCTTTCCAATCTTACCCTTTTCAAGAAATGCAGAATTCCAGCCCACTGTTTTGATATTTGAGAGTGCTTTGGGGTCATAGCTGCTGTAAGACCTCACATGAACAGCCCTTAATGAACATGTGCAAGCCCTGGAAAGTGTTGCTACATTGTCTGTTTACTCTGCTCTTGACATGACAGCTGACAGCTTCCCCTGTCGGGAGAGAGGAAAGGCCGGGACATCAGAGAGCCATAAATGGTTTACTTTCTTTTCTCTCCTAGTGAGAGCCAGGTTTATGC
Organism: Cricetiscus sungorus; assembly: GCA_030556225.1. Classification (NCBI taxonomy): domain Eukaryota; kingdom Metazoa; phylum Chordata; class Mammalia; order Rodentia; family Cricetidae; genus Cricetiscus; species Cricetiscus sungorus. The sequence goes on along the minus strand of JANBXA010000398.1, from coordinate 2,021,878 downwards.
ACCCAGCACTTTCTCCCATGGTGTGATACTATGAAGATGGCCGTCATCTGGATTTCTTGGGAGAGTTAAAAGAAAGAAATCACAATGACAGGCCCTTCCTTTTTCGAAAACTTCAGTGTAATAAAAAGCATACAGTACACCACACAAAAGAAATGGCAGCTCTCCTTGAAGTAACTTTCATGAGGCAATTCTGGTTGGCAACCTAAAATCCAAACGACACTTACAAAAAAGGAAAGAGATGGCTTCACTTCTACAACAGAGGGTCTTGGTTCATCCTGGGTACCTTAAGCCCCATTAGGATGAGCTAAAGGTAGACCCATGGTCTTTGTAATGGGAAGTTTAGGAAAGATGGTGGCTTAAATGGGGGCTGCTAAAACTGATCTTCAGAAGCCCAAAACTGTATTCATTTGCTACCTTCCTTGACACTCAGATGTGTGTAAAGCTGTGTGGCAGCTGCCATTGTCTTCACTTCACACAGCAAAACCTCCAAAGCTCAGAAACGCACGGTTATTACTTATGCTGGAGAGAAGCCCAGCTAGCCCTGCGACTGGAACACCACCTCCAAACTTCATGAGGCTGCCACTGCCTCAGCTGGGATGACTAACATTTAAACCCCCTAAGAGCCTTTAGTTACTATTCACCCTTTCCTTCTAAAGGAAATCTTCTTCTATTTGGTAAACAAAATGGTGTAAGTGTCCACGTATTAAAATTAGCATGCTCCTAAAAGAGAATTTGATTTACCAAACACTATTTAAATTAAAAGATGCTAAATGTGGCAGTGTTGTCACTCCAGCTGCCACGGGTCAATTATGCAAGGTCGCTATTTCTAGATTATAATTAGATTCACCAGAGACTGATTAACCTCCAGGAAGAGTTATAAGTTTTACATAAAAGCAAAACAGAAATTCAAAAAAAAAAAAAAACTAACACTTTCAGACTTTCAATCATGAAAAGTAATATTTGAAACAAAAATAAAACAAAATTAAAATTCACCTTATTCATATGCCCACAAGTGCTTATAAAACTGACTTCCTTGGCCTTCTTGAGTTGATCCTGTCACCTCCAAAGAAATTCCTGGACAGGACATTCATGTAGATGACTTTCTAGACGGTGCTGGTCTATGCATGAGAAGAAGTAGGCTTGCTAAGAGTCTCAATTTTGGATTTGCAGAATGACATAGTCACCCTCCCTACTACAGGCCTACTGCAGGGAGTGTTATTAGCAGTAGATATACTGAAGTTCTGCCTTTAAAACTCTGAGAGTAATCATTTATCGGGTAAATGTTTATAGTTTTTGTTTTATATCTGTTTGTTTCTTATTATAATTTGTAGCTTAAGGAAAACCTCATTAGTAGAGGCCTGATGTGACTGATGTGAACTTCTGAACTATTTTTTAATTACTTGAGAGAGTAAGCTTGCTATCAAATCAGCAAAAAGGTTTTTTTTTTTTTTTTAAATCTTAGTTTGTGCAAAGCTGGCCTATTCATATATCGCTTGTGAAATGATCTCTTCCTCCTTCTGGGATGAAATGTTAACAGGCCCAGTCTTTTATATGTGTAGTAAAAGTAGCAAAGCTACAGTACATGAAACTGAGAATACAGAGTATGTTAACTTTAATAACATGTAAATTCAGCAAGAAAGACAGATCAACAGACAGACAGACAGACAGACAGACAGAGAGCAATCAAAAGAAACCCGGTATCAACACTTGGCCTCCACCCATGGTGCACATATGCAGAAATACATACACCCACACTAACATGTACATACATTTTACACACACACAGAATAACAGTTGCTGGGCTTATGCTCATCCAAGTGGTAAAGCTGTCCTAGAGTCAACCCCTAGTGTTCCAAGAAGTAAATAAACATGCATGTTATAAATAAATAAACAAAACATATGTATATGTTATAAATAATCACTGTATTCAATACAAAGAAGCATGTCTCACTCAAATCCTAAAAGCTGAAAACTTTAGAGAAATTCAAACCTTCGAAATATAATAGTGCTATTTGAATGCTAAATCCAAAACAGGATAATTATTACATGGAGAATATATTTTGCATTCCAATAACCTGACTGACAAGGCGACATTAGGAATGTGGTTGTCCTGTCATCTGTCTTCTGTATTCCCACAGAATGAAAGTTGCAAAGAGGGTTGCTTTAATGACTTCAACTTAATTAGTAGCAGCCATTCACCTGCTCCATCTTGAGTCAATAGAAGTCATAAAGTACTCCTGGGCTCTCCTAATTTCTCAGTTCTACCATCTGATTTCAAGCTATTCCTGGGAAACTTAAATCATAGATTATCTTTTAACAAGGAAACATTTTTGCCATTTGGTGGTGACGCACACCTTTAATCCCAGTACTTGGGAGGTAGAGACATTCAGATCTCTGTGAGAGTGAGTTCCAAGACAGGCTCCAAAGCTATACAGAGAAACCCTGTCTTGAAACACACACACACATACACACACACACACACACACACACACACACACACACACACACACACAGGAGAGAAAGAAAGAAAGAAAGAAAGAAAGAAAGAAAGAAAGAAAGAAAGAAAGAAAGAAAGAAAGAAAGAAAGGAAGGAAGGAAGGAAGGAAGGAAGGAAGAAAGGAAGGAAGAAGGAAAACATTTTCTATCCAATCACATTCATGGCTCTATGATATCTCTGAAATTCTCAACACTAAATATTCTGTTTTCATGCAACTTTGCTTTCCCGAAGACCCCTGTGCTCCCAGTGTGTACAATTAAGCCTCTGGATATTGCTCTCTTCCCTGGAGAGCTGATTGGTTTGCAACTAGCTGACTTCCCTCTGTTGGTAGCTTGTTTTCACTCTTCCGCTCTGGCTGGTGGAGTCCAAGCTAGCATTTTCTTCCCAGTGGCCCAGCAGTAAGCTCTGTGCTCTGAAGGTGACAAGGACAGGTAACACCTCCTTCTGACGGATGTGGGTTCTAGAATGAAACGACATCTCTGCTTCATTATTGAAGACTGCTTCATCAATTCCATAGATACGTTCACTTCCAATCCACCTCTTTGATGCTCCCTACTTAGTCGCAAGTGAAGAACTATGTATCACTGTTCTTCAGACACCTTGTTGACTCCTGGCACCATCTTTATGCAGAGTGATGAGACCAACTCATACGTGAAATCAGGTTTAGCTTCGAAGCACAAGTCAGAGTTGGAAAATGAACTAGAAAAATTACTTGAGTTGCATTAGAGCTGACTTACAAATTTTTAAATCAGTTTATAATGTCACGTGATATGAGCACTTGCTTCCAGTCTTTCCCTTTTCTTCCCTTCTCACAACTATGCTTCAAAGGGTAATAAGAAAAGTCACTGGGGATTCAGGAAAATGCCAGCTATCGGGACCACGGTGCTTGTTGTGATTCATTTAATAGAGACAGAAGAAGCATCATCATCTCTCTACAAATTGACAAAACAGAAAGGTTCATTGACGATGGCTTTCACTCCTCTACCTATCTGCTTGGCTCTACAACAACTTCAAATTAAAAGCAGGCAGGACACGGAAACAATAAAGTGTCCAACCTCATCAGCTTTTAGCTCTTCTCTTCTGCACGGTGAAGTAGATTCCAGTGATTTTTTTTTTTCTGTCAAGCCTATTTTTGAGAAACCACTTTCACAGCTTTTATAAGAAAATGTCACTATGCCTCTGGTGCAGGCGAGGAGGAATCTAATTTCATTACAGTTAAGTGCCTGACTCCCCATTACCCTCCATAATAGTGTAACATGGTATATTATAAGGCTTTAATAAATAGGAAGGATGTGGGTTGCAGCACATTTTCGTAGAAACCAAATTACTTTGACTCACACATCTGCCTCCTCAGTTCAGCCTATTTGCCACCATTTCACAACCTAATTACGGGATTTTCTGGAAACTGCTGTCCGGCAGTAACTGGATGACCTGCTTTATATAGCAGAGACAGCCAGACAGCACCCCTGGCTTCAGACTTCATCGCTGTCACCATGTAATTGCATTGGACCTCCATGCTAATCCCTGCAGGCGGGAAACAAATGAAACATTATAATTACCCTTTATTCCCTTGTCCCTGAGGCATGGATTAGGGCAGTGAACATGCAAAACGGAGAAGAGGAAGACTGTCTCCAAGAGTATCACTGATGGTTTGATCAAAGAAATAGGGCTAGTCTTTTCCCCAGCCCTTTGCCTGGACACAGGGCAACATCGTCAGCCATAGTCTCTTTCAGTTAGCAAAGTGTAAGGTTGTCTGTTTAACTCAGCATCACCCTCACGGGCATGGTGCAGAAATCCTGGGAAATGGCCTGTATCAATAATATAGAAATAGATGTGTGTTTGCATGTGTGTGCAAGTGCATGTGTGTATGTGATGGAGTGCATGTGGACATGTGTGTGCCAGGCAGAAAAAATTGAAAGGATTTGCCTGAAGGAAAGAAAGAACAGAGGGACATTAAAATCCAGTGCTTCTTTAATGAATGTGGTAAAGGAATTCATTTGAGTTTGAATACATTTGTGAGCTTATCTTGAAATAACATAATAATAATGCTTTAAAAGACAAGTCTTGATTTTGAGGAAAGAAATTACTCCTTCCATTGTTTCTTTTGTCCTTCGGAGGAGTTGGTTACATGGAACTGAACAGTGGCCTTTGCTAGCCTGTTACAGGGGATTGTTCCACAGGCAATCCTTTAATACTTTTTATATACTGTTTGTTTGTTTGTTTGTTTGTTTGTTTGTTTGTTTGTTTGAGACAAGGTTTCTCAGTGCAGCCCTGGCTGTCCTAGAACTCGCTCTGTATACAGGCTGGCCTTGCACTACCTCTGCCTCCCAAGTGCTGAGATTAAAGGCATGCACCACCATTGCTCAGCAAAAGTACATATTTTTAGGTTTTTGATTTTTGTAATTTTTTTTTCATTAAGTTGTCTTAACATCTAGTTCTTTCCTCCATATTCTAAGCCAGGAATAGAATCTAACTACTTGTACAGTGTGTTTTAAGTTGGATTTTCTGGGAGTTATAAAATTTATAAGTATATGATTTACATATAATTTCTCAAAATTCATTCTTCAACAAGTCTACCAGATTCGTGAGTTTTAAAAAATGGATGGGATTCCCTTTAACCAGGTCATTCCTAATTTAAAAAAAAAAAAAAAAAAAAAACAGCTGTTCTCAACAGCCAAGTGAAAACTGGCATTTTCCTTTAAATAACTTTTTTTTTTCATTTATTTTTCACTTTTCCTTATTTTTCATTTACATACCAACCAGTGTCCCTCCATTTTCTCCTTCCATCCCCTCCCTTTTGCCTTCTACCTCCTTCCCCATCTACTCTTCCTCCACTTCCATTGAGAAATGGGCAGGCCTCCCATGGACTTGAACAAAGCATGGGGCATCAAGTTGAGGCAGGACCAAGCTAAAGGTGGGGCCAGATAATCCAGCGTAAAGAATTCCGAAAAGCCATCTAAGCACCAGGGAGAGGTCCTGCTCTCTCACTGTTAGAAGCCTTACTAAGACACCAAGCTACAGGATTAGCACACACATGCAGAGAGCCTAGGTTGGTCCCATGCAGGCTCCCTAACCATTGGTTCAATGACCACGAACTCCTGAGAGCTCAGATCAGCTATCTCTGTGGAGGGGAACAGTTTTTAATATTCAAGAAATGCTCTCTCATATGACACCATTTGAATGGAAGCTATAATAATAGAGCAGACCACACACCTGAGGGGGAGTGGAGAAGACCTTTTACTAGAACATGTTTGGGATTTCCAGAAATAGCACAGAGAAGAAACCACTTTGGCTGCAGCAGAACAAGAGCTGAGAAGCATTAGCAGGTATTTAAGTCCAAGAATGAGCAAGGAGCCAGGGCATAAAAAGCATGTGACACATGCTCAGCACTGGGAACTTCCTGTGCATTGAAAAGCCATTGGAAGGGCTGAAATGACGTGGTCTAACACATCTCCCAGGAATATCTGTGGAGTCCTTGTGGACAATCAGTTATAAAACAAAAAGGAAATTCTGAGAGACCAGGCCATGGATCATAAGGTCAGATTTTTCCCAGGGAATTCCTGAGTAGGCTTTGATTCAAGTGTGATGATGTGATGGCAGTGCCTAAGAGAGCAGCCATATGTTGAAAATGCCAGGAACATAGGATACCTGTCAAGGAAAGATGAACGTCCTGCGTGCCCCTGGCCAAGGGAGCCTGTATGTGCTGGAGAAGGTGCGGCCATAGGGAGGGGCTGCATGCCCTAAACTTTTTGAATTCACATTGTGATGCTATATGTACTGGATGCTAGGCCTGAAGCTACAGAGTTTATTGTTTGCCCTCCTAGGTTTTGGTCTTATTGTGGTCCAATCTTTTCTTACTATTTTCTATTCCTTCCTCAGGGGATGGTAATGTTTACACTGTAGCATCGTATATTAGAAGTGTATAGCTTTTTTATTTTGTAGAGACTTACAGATAGGTGTTTCTCTTGAGTCTTGGAAAAAGACTGAATTTTTGAACAATGTTAGGACTTGTAAAACTATGGGGACTCTTAAAATCACACTGAATACATTTTTGCATTATGAGTTGGCTATGGGTCTTGGGAGGCCAGGAATGGAATAGTATACTGAATCTGAAATAAACCCCACAGGCTCATGTTTTTATTGCTTGTTTCTTATCAGGTTACAATATTTTGGGATATATGTGGGACCTTTAAAAGATAGAAGAAACTAACTGGTAGATTATAGGTCAGTAGGGCAGGCTTTTGAAATTTATGATTGGGGCTTCTAGTTTTGGCCACTCTTTGCTTCCTGGTGAACAAGAGATGAACATCTATCATCAGATGCTCCCCGTTCTAAATAACACAATAAAAAAGCTGCAGCAAAGCTCAGCAAAACTGTCCACTGAAAACTCAGTACCCACAAAGAAGAGTAAAAATTAACAAGCTACTTAGGCTCCATGAAATCAAAGGAATTATAATGTCTTGGGGAAAAATTACAAACTTCAATGGTTAAAGAGTAGAGTCATCAACAGAAGGTAATAAAATGTTAGACAAACTGTCAGGAAAGACAATAATGTTAATAAAAGTATAAAAATTAGACTATCAAGTAGTAATCTTTCATTGTAAGCATCAGAACTGGAGATAGAAGTTTAATGGCAGAGTTCTGGGAGTCAAAAGGAAGAGCCCAGAATGTTTATAGGAACGGGAAGTTCTAAAAGTCTTTGTGAAGGAGAATTACTGTATTTTTACTTGATGCAATCTATGTCTTAAGTACATAAATGGAACCTGACTGTCCTTAATCTTATAAGACACCAAGTCTTGAGAGAGCAGTCATATCTCAACCCTTGCTTATACTAAAGCAGGTGTAAGAGCCTCAGTAGAGCGAAATGTCAAGGATCTTGTCTGCATCTCCAATAGCAATTAAGAACATATAGGTTTATCTTTAGCCCCACCCCTGCACCAAATGGAGGAAAGCTAAACCTAGAAGGGCAATAATATTGTTAATGGATGCCCCAAAACAAAAACTTAGTAACCATCCATTACAAGGACATGATAGACCAATCTGCCTTGTAGGGAAGGAAAGAACAAAATGTAAAAATTTAAAGGCTTACAAAGAAAATAGAAAAGACAAAAGAGATCAAATAGAACATCTGCAAATGCTTCCTTTTGGTCTATGCAATGATTATTAAAGACCAGGAAACATGAGAAGACTCAAAATTCAGGCTGGAGAGATGACTCTGGGGAAGAGTGGCAGCTGTGTGAGCACAAAGATCTAGTTCCAATCCCTAGCACCCACTTTAGAAGTTGGACCTGGGCCAGATGGTGATGGTGCACAACTTTAATCCCAGCACTTGGGAGGCAGAGGCAGGTAGAGCTCTGTGAGTTTGAGGCCAGAATTGTCTACAGAGCAAGTTCCAGGACAGCCAGAGCTACAACAGAGAAACCCTGTCTTGAAAAACCAAAACCAAAAACAAAACCAAAAAAACCAAAGTTGTGCCTGGCCTTGAGTGCCTAATCCTGTGAAAGACAACAGCCAAGGATCACCAGGACTTCCTGGCCATTAGTCTAGTGCCAGGGGGTGTTTTGTGGTTTTGTCACTTTTTTCGTTGCTATGACAAAATACAAGACAAGAAGCAATTTCTGGGAAGAAGTGTTTATTCTAGCTCAGTTTATGTTGACCATTCCATCATGGCATGAAAGACATGGCAGCAGGCAAGGATAGTATGGTGGCAGAGCCAGGGACACTGCATCCAAGAAAGAACAGGAAGTACAGCCAGACTACCAATCCCTCAAGGCCTGTCCCCAGTGACACATTCTCTCCAGCAAGACTTTCCTCTTTACAAGTTCTACCACCTTCTCAAACAGCACCGCCTGCTAAAGCTCAAGTGTTCAAACACCTGAGCTGATGGGGAAGAGTTCAAGGTCAAACCAAGCAGTGAGAGACCCTGACTCAAAGGAATGAAGCAGAAAGAATTAAAGCAGGACATGCACCACACACATACATATGTACACACAACACAGACACACATACACAACACATACAAAATATTCCATCATTTTCTTCTGAATGTCTTTGTGTAAGGGTCATGTGTATGTGTTCAGGAGTGAGTGTGTGTGTGTGTGTGTGTGTGTGTGTGTGTGTGTGTGTGTGTTTGAGGGGTGAACATATGTATGTGTTGCATGCATGTGAGTACACATGTGTATGCATGTAAAGACAAGAGTGGAATGTTGTATGCCCTTCTCTCTTGCTCCTCTGCCCCATTGCCTTGAGACAATGGACTAAGAGGTCACTGTTCTATCAAGTCTGGCCAGGAAGCTCCTGAGACCCACTTGTCTCTGTTCACTCCACCTTTTTAAGTAGGTGGATTCCATCTTTTTAAGTAGGTGAGATTCCAACCCATGACCTGGTGCTGTATCTTAAACGCACAGCCATCTCTCCAGTTCCCCGTCACATCTTTTGTAGGAGCTTCAAGCTGAGTGGAGGTGAAGGCAAGTAGAATTTTCCAGCCTCTACATTTCACCAGCGATGAGCACAGCCATCTGCATCCTAAAATGAATTTTCTCTATATCTCAGCTTCCCATGAAGGAAGTAACTGGGAGACTTTATTCATTGTTATTTGTGGTTAATTTGCTGTCCAGATCAAGTCTATCTACAATAAACAAATCAGTTGCCCATGCTCCCCTGTGTCACAAATGAATCATCCTGAGCTCTGAGCTTATCTAATCACAAAAGTTACAGAGAAGATGCTGTAGTTTGATAAGAATGCCTCCCATAAAATCATATATTTGAAATCGTATGTATTAGGGATTGGTGCTACTAGAGAGGGATTAGGGAGGTCCGGCCTTTTTGGAGGAAGTGTGGCCTTGTTATAGGAAGCGTGTCATGGGGGTTGAGCTTTAGGGTTTCAAAAGCCCAAGCCAGTCCAGGTCTTTCTCTTCTTGCTGCCTGTAGATCCAGAAGTAGAACTCTTAACTACTTCTCCCGCACCATGTCTTCCTGCATGCTCCACACCATGATGACAATGAAATCATGAGCAAGCCTGGTTTCCTTCCTAAGAGTTGCCATGGTCATGGCATTTCTTCAAAACAATAGAACACTGACTAAGACAGGAGACAAATCCGTGCAAATACTTTTTGAATGCTATTGAAAAGTGAACCTTGGCAGATGGAATAAAACACTTACTGATTTTTTTTTCTTTAAAAACTGTTGAAATGTTTTTTACTGAAGTACTTGAATGATTCAAATTATCACATACATTATCAGACCAAGTTTAGAATAAATAAACTCAGGATGTCATAACCTTACAGCAGCTTTTGGGAGATGAAAAGGAATGCTAAAGAAAAATAGAGTGTCTGTTGGGCTCAGGGCTCCAAACTGTAATACTAGCACGTACAACGGTGACACAGAAGGACTGAGAGAGTTGGCGCTACACAGCAAGATCTTTTCTTAACCCACAACATTCTGAACAGTATTACTGGATGATTCTTCCCTGAGGATCACTAATTTCATTTTCCCCCATCTTTGAGTAACACAGCCAATAATGACACAGAAACCAAAAAATGGGCTGGACATGTTCCTTCCCAGAACTAGGGTTAAAAGTTGGCCCACCCCATCATGCTCCCCATGTAGGATCTTCTGAAACATGTGAAGGGACCACTCCTGCAGGCCCAAAGCTGTAGGGTCTCCATGACAGACACAGGGCAACAAGACTCCAAGAGGAGTCCCAGTGAGGGCTCAGCAACAATAGAGTAGCAGGAACTAGAGGCCTTGAACCAGACCAATGGCTTGAACACTTGCACATAAAGATATATGGATAAAAGGGTTTACTGCGTGGCTCACTGTGCACTGTGTCACAATATAGTTTCCATGATGAGGTGTATTTTTCCTTTTTTTTTTTTTCTTCTTTTTTTATTTTATTGTGGGGAGAGTGTGCAAAGGCAGAGGGAGGCTAAGAATTGATGGGGAGATAAATGGGATCAAGATGCATAATGTAAAAGACACAAAGAATAAGTATAAAGTTTAAAAGAAGAAAAAAAGAAGGAAGGAAGGAAGAAAGGAAGGAAGGAAGGAAGGAAGGAAGAAAGGAAGAAAGGAAGGAAGGAAGAAAGGAAGAAAGGAAGAAAGGAAGGAAGGAAAAAGAAAAAAAGAAACTAACCTGGGATTTGTTTTCTTCTTATGCTGTTAATTCCTCAAATGCATGGCCAGGGTGTGGTAAACTTGTTCAAGAACAATAAAATTAAAGCTTTTAGTCTTAAGAAAATCTAGTAAAATTCTAGTAACAAACACAAACATCTAGTTACTTCTAAATATATCATGATATATGTATGGTAGGCAATCACTGAAAGGTTTTATATTTATCTCACAAAGGCATGTTTGTTGAGTCTAAATTTTCCTATCATCTTTTCTTTTCTTTCTTTTTATTTTAAGGAAAAGGAAAACTCTGTTGTCTTTGTTTCTAAAACTAAATGTCGTTTGGAAATATTTCACAGTGTCTGTATTAATAACATGCCCATTTATACAGAAATGCCTGGAAACTAAGAGGAGTATGAAAAACAAACTCTACCTTAATATAGAGTATATAACTGAAGGAAGGACTTTCCTAAATAAATCACATGAAAAAATTAAATAATTGACCCCTAAAATTTTTATTAAAATCTGTAACCACAAACCAAAATATACCAGACATAGTAGCAGACATTCCCCAAACTTGAAAGTCTGAAGTCAACGAATCTTGAGTACAAGGCCAACCTGAGCAGAACAGCAAGTTTTTTGCAACCCTGGGCTATATGGTGAGAGCTTATATCAACTGTTTGTTTGTTTTCTTATTGATACCTTAAAGAAGGAAGGGTTTGTTGAAGCTTTCAATTCAAGAAGATACAGACCATGTAGCAGGGAGGGCATGGCAACTGGAATGGTCACAAATAGTCACACTGCTTCCCAGGTCAGGAGATAGGAAAGGCAATGGAGTGGGGCTATCAAACCTCAAGATTCACCCCAAGTGACCTGCTTCCTCCAGTCATGAGATGCCTCCTCCAATCCCTAAAGTTTCTACAACCTTCCAAAGAGTGCCACCCCCTAGGGACCAAGTGATCAAACATCTCTAGTTTGTGGGTGTCATCTCATAATCAGTCTACACAGATCCATCTCCCAAAACAAATCTCAAGGCTGGGGGAGTAGTACCATGGTGGGGTGAGCATCTGTACCGAATAGTCAAGATCCTAGCATAGATTTTTCCCCTGCCCCCATTCCCCACTCCCCACTCTCCATCCCTGAATGCACTGTAAAATAAAGCAAAAACACATGAAGAAACTAAGCCCATCGATTTCTGAAGCTTGAGCCACTGGTACTACTCTCAGCCATTTGTGATTTGTGAATCATTCTTTGGTACTTAGCAGTAGTTACTCACCAACTTGGAAATAATATTTCTCCAATAATTTTGATTCTGCTTTTAGTGCTGAGAGTAATTGGACACAGAATTGCCATCTGGCCTCTCCATGTTTCCGTCTCCCTTTCCATCTGCAGTATTGATAATGCTGAGAAAAAGCGTCCGTATTTCAATACACCATGTACTGAAGAGAAACATGATGACTGTCTTATGTGACACAAAATGGAAACTTTGTTCTTCAGGGTGATTGATAAGACATAGAGAGTAATATTTTAAAATGTCATCCAGCACAGGAAATATTCTAGAATCCGCTGAAGTGGTGGGTAAAGAGAAATTTGAAGAGAAACTAGGGAGGTTTACAGTTCCTGTTTAGTTTGTAGGGTTTGCCTAAACTTCCTGCTTCTGGGATTTTTGGTTCTTGCATGCTTTCTGAGAAAGTGGTAGTGTTTAACTCGGTGTGTGTGTGTGTGTGTGTGTGTGTGTGTGTGTGTGTGTGTAGACGCACATGCTCATGTATGCACTCCTGCTCACACATGTGTCTGCTCACATATGTGTCTGACTTCCTGTGTATCTGTGTGTATATGTGTGTCTGTCTGCCTATCTGGTGTGTACATATCTGGTGTGTACAAGCCTTATGTATTTAGAAGTTGACATAAGTACTTTGCCTGAGTCTCTTCATTTCTATTACAGTGATCTCTTTTCATGGGGGGAAAACATCTCCATTTTATTTTCCTCATCTATAAAATGTACCAGCCATTTACTGTGAAACACAACATAAGACTGTATGGGGAAATGTTGATAAATAATACTTTTGTATTTCTTAAAGAGTTAAACTTACAAATGACATTAGTACAATTCACATATATTAGCTTGGGTTTATGGAAATTTAATCTCCTTTTTTCTGTATCATTTGGTGTTGTTTTTTTTCTCTACTTATACATATTCCCCTTATAAAAATATTTTGAATGGTCTGGGAGGGTGGTGGGTATAAAGTTAGGTCCAGCAAAACTGAGAGAAACTCGAATCAGCTATGGAGGCATTCCCACAGATAGTCACTGCTGTCATTATACCTGTGTTATTGAACCCCTTTGTTTAAAATGGTTTGGGTTTTGTTATCTTCCTAGGAAAAAAGAAAGTTCAAAAACGATTAACCTTTGATAACCTTTGCAATATTTTCTCAAATTTGCTATGTCCTACCAAGGGACTATTTCCAGACAGAAGAAAGTTCATTAGATCTGAGAGTTTCAAATCTCTACATCAAGGACAGGAATGAAACTGCTGTCATCGAGAAAGGACTGGTGCACTGGGGCACAATAACTTCAATTTTTCTTCATCTGTGCCTGATGGACTATTCCATAAAAAATGTTAGCACTGTGCTATTTGACCCAACTGAACTGGGGCTGTGACACAAAGATAAACGCTGTGTGCTCCAAATGTCCGCACACACAGCAGCACAGGGCCACATTCCCAGTGACATTCAGCTCCACACAAATGAGAGTTCAAAGTGACATCTGGTTTGGATGACGTTAGCAGAATTTTTGGTCAAGGTCTTTCTGTCTCCCATAGGCAAAAACTTGGAACCAATGGGAGTCCTGCTTTACTAAAGTACCTGTGGTGTGTCAAACATCATACCATTTAACTAGTGAACTCAAGGGTAACTTACACAATGATAGCTTTAGCAATTTAGCTCCACGACTTCTCAGATATATTTGAATAAGCCATTTCTTGGTGGCTTTGTATTGTTTTGACATGCATTAGCCCATTTTTATGAGTATAGACTCCCCCTTTCTAGAGGTTATGTTGATTTCTTTTTACCTTTTGTTCCCTCTCATCCTCACCTCCTCTCATCCTCACCTCCTCCAGACTCTTCATCCTACCTTGGCTTCCAGGACATAATTGTATTCACGTTCTTCTCCTTCCTCTCCTAAGACTATTCCATGAGTCTCTGGTACTCTCCTGTCCTGGAATCTCTTCAACCCTTACTCTAGCAGTTCTGGGCCACTTCATCAGACTCTGATGACTAGCAGTTCATACCTCCATCTATAGTGCTAGCTCAGGTCTTTCTGCTGAGTTACTCCTGAACTGTTGGCTATTTAGTTGATAAATCCACTTGGATATTCCACAGTCAATTTAAACTCAACTTCTTACCTGATTTTCATTCAGTTTAGTCAACGTTCCCAAACTCCCTTGCATTCATCCCTTGCCCTTCTTTTGCCAACCCTGGCTTGACTAAGATATTTCCCTTTCTCACCCAGATATCTGAGGCAGCCTCCTCACTTCCCACCTAGGACTCCTGGTCTACTACTCTGTACGTCCACTACCAATCCTCTGGCTTCCTAGCCTCTCTAGCCTGTCATCAAATACTCATTGACTCAGGTGGTCATGATGGAGCAGTGGTAAAACCCATGAAAGGCAATAGCTCTCTACCTTCCTAATGCTGCATCCTTTAATACAGTTCCTCATATGTTTAAAGGATCTTGATTAAAACTGCATGAAGAAGATCTACCTGGAGTCGCGTCTTCCTTGCTGGCAAGGGCAGGCGCGTACAGATGGTGGCCCATACCGGGAATTTTTCAGATCAGAACTTCTTGCAGTCAGGGCAGCGCTGGCAAGTTCCCAAGGTAAGTTGGGACCAAAATTAAGGCCCTCGGTAAAGAGGCGATTTAAGGTCTCCGGGTAAATCTCCTTCATGCAGTTTTAATCAAGATCCTTTAAACATGTTTCTTCTGGCCCGAGAGAGAGAGAGAGAGAGAGAGAGAGAGAGAGAGAGAGAGAGAGAGAGAGAGAGAGAGAGAGAGAGAGAGAGAGAGCGCCGGGGGACCCCTGCATAGGCTTAAATACCCTTGAGCTAACCAACCCCAGTGAGCCACGTGGACCCTGCAAATAGGCTACTCTAATGTGGAAGCAGACAGGCTGAACAGACTTAACCAATTAAGGGCTTGTTTATGCCAGAGAGCCTTAGTCAACAATAAAGCTGAGGGGCAGCAAGGGCAAACTCTAGAAGGTCAGAGTGTAACTCTGAGGAATGACGGCTTTGTCAAACTATAAATAATTACTAACATTGATCAAATGCCATGATATATGCCTGACTGTAGAGAGCCGCGTAGTGCCACGCCTTAAAGTGGCGCTGACTTCCGCCTTATACCTTCCCACTGATGAAGGCTCTGTCATGTCAACTGAAGGTGATAGAATTTCTTCCTTCTGCAATGAAGATGCTACCACACTGTCTTAAGCACCTTGCCTTGGACCCTTCTTGTCCTGGCCAACTCCTCCTTGTTCTTTAAGGCTCTAAGAGCCATCTCTTTCCCTAGGACACTTCCCTTAATCCATACTCCCCTATGGATTATGAGCCTGTACAATATATTTAACATGTCAAACAAAAATGTATTCATTTCTGCAGCTGCAGATCTTGTCCTTAAAGAGATAGCCAATGAGGTAAATTCTGCATGTCCAAGCTTTATAGAAATACAGGGGTCCTTCATCTTTGTCTGAAAGGTCAAAGGTAATAGCTATCTGAAAGAAATGTACGTTTTAAATTTTTCTGAAAACAATAAAGTCAACATTAACTTATTTATAGAAATCAAATCACTCCAAAAATAAAAGAAGGTTATTTTCATGGCCACTCTAGAGCAGGCATGGTGACACAAACCTACAAACCCAGCACTTGAAAAGAGAAAGAAGGAAGTTCACCACAAGTTTGAGCTCATATGATCTACATATCCTGTGGCAAGCCAGGCAGGCAGCCATGGCTACCCAGCAAGACCCTGTCTGAAAAGGGAAATGAGAGAAAGAAAGGGGGGAAGGGATTGAGGGAGGGAAGAAGAAAGGGAGGGAGGGAGGGAGGGAGGGAGGGAGGGAGGGAGGGAGGGAGGGAGGGAGGGAGGGAAGGAGGGAGGGAGGGAGGGAGGGAGGGAGGGAGGGAGGGAGGGAGGGAGGGAGGGAAGGAGGGAGGGAGGGAGAAAGAAGGGGATGGAGAGAGGAGGAGGAGGGAATGGGAGGAGAGAAAGAGAAGCAAAACAAAGAAAGTAAAGCTTTCTGTGCAAATGACACCAACTTAATTATTGCAGCTACAGTGAGAGTGTGTCACACCCTCACTATGTTACAGATTAACTTGACAACCTCTAGTATAGACTGTGCCCTTCTTGGAATGGCTCAGTACATGGTAAGTGTTTGCCCACTGCCTGGACTTCATGGGTTTTGGAGCACAGAAGTTGGGATGACTGAATGCATTAAGAAACCAATAGAGAGACACTACAACAGATTGCTAAGGGTTAAGCATCTATTACAAAGAGTATTAACACTATAGGCAGATAGACAGCAGCACTGCAGGGGCTCTGGAGGTAAATCAGACCCATGAGACTGGAATGGGGTCTTTCTTAAGGTTCTCTGAGGAAAGGGGAAAGGTTTTACATTAGGCAGGCTAGCAGATTCCCCAGCTATCAGCAGGGAAAAAAGAGAGATGCAGAAGATAATATGTGACCACCTTTTGGTGTGCCTGAGCCTGCACACTCTCTTCCCCCAGTGAGAAAAACAGGCACCTGACAATCTGTCAGCTAGAGATTCATATGCAGTGTTCTCAATGGGGTTCCTGGCAGTATCTGCGAGGCTAGGGAGGGAAGAAAGGCTGCAGAGGATAGATATGTGGAGTGGGCAGAAGTCTGGAATCTAACAGAAAGGAGCTCCCTAGAATAAGCACTAAAGGGAAATATTCCTTGCAGGTTTTTTGATTCACTAACTTAAGTCTCAGTCCACATCACTAGGACAAAGTGTCAGGGGCAGAGGAGAGCAAACCACATGGTGTCATCACAACATGTCATTTCCTTGGAGTCTATGGTCAAACCAAAGCTTTAAGTCTCTGGGATTCTATCAGGACTCATCACATGGCTGGCTTTCCTTATCTTTGTAGCCCAGGCAGATCCACCTGTGGCCCATGACACTCAGGAAAATGAATGACTTTTTCCTTTCCAGCTCTAAACAGCAGCAAACATTATGAGCACACGCACACAGGGAGGGAAGTGTCCTCTGGACATGGCTGTCTGAACAGTACAACTAGAATAAAGTCAGGATAATAACATTGGAAGCAAAAGGTTAAAGATAGCTAGCACCTGACTATAGATGCATAAACAATGTACATGTGTGAGTGTGTGTGTGTGTGTGTGTGTGTGTGTGTGTGTGTGTGTGTGTGTGTGTGTGTAGGGTGTTGTCAAGGATACATTCATGGATTTTGTCTCCAAAAGATATGCTGACAAATGTCATATTTCAAGGACCAGAGCAGCATCCTTTTGGCTGCTCTTTGAATATCGTAACACAGCAGTAACAAGAACAACCTAAGGGTGGTTTTTATTCTATTTATAGACAAAAATTGAATGTTTAGAGTTTGGTGGTGACCTAGTGACTGCAATTTACAATCCCTGAAGGGATGTATAACTAGGTAAATAATTCAAACCCAGGAAATCCCCTAGCAACACAATGCAATAATCCTACGTTCTTACAGCTAATTCCATCCAGCTTCACCAGAGACCCAGCCTTCAAGCAGGTCAAGTACTTGGAAGACCCTGTTTACACTTTATCTCTTCAATGTCTATGTGAGCTAGAAAGAAATAAAAAGATAATATTGGGGAGATAAAAAGTCTATGAATATAGAAAATGAAAATCACCTAAGGAGAACAAATCTAAACAGTCAAAATGTTAATTTTCTGCCTTTTGATGCAGAGAGAACCTACTTTCAAGGTGCATCTTTCCTCGGTATGATGCATCAGTGAATTTGTGAAACTCTTTAAATTCCAAAGAAATGTTAAAGAAAATGGAAGTATAAATGCATTCTTCTATTTTACTGGCAGAATATAAGAGAAGAATCCTGCTGTCTTGCCCTAGGGTCAGCCTCTAAAACTTCTGTCTCAGGTACCTAGCGCTAGATACTCACAAGACCCAGTTTCTATGTGAGAATTTTTATATATTATCCTTTAGGCTAAAGTATAAGAAAAAAAATTATACACAGAAGGCTTGAACTCTTGTGGGTTATTATACAAATCTAAAATAGTGAGTACTTATTTTTTTATTGTCTTTCAAATTCAAGCTCAAAGGGCACTGCACAAAAATAAAAACAAAAACAAAAAAAACAAAAAAAACAAAACAGAGGAACATGATTCCTCCATGTAAAACTTATTGTGGTCATTACTGCTCAGCACACCATAACCTGTCAAGCTGATAATATGTGCGTAGCAACAGTCTAATTTGTAAATGTACCTTGTATACCTCATTGGCTGCTCTAGAGTCCAAACAGCAGTCATCAAATTTTTTAATGAATCTGGTGGTGATCTCAGCTACAAGATGCACAATGGTCTTTAAAAAGTAGAATATGTGATTATGTAATTTTTTCCAGTTAGAGGAGGAGAAAATTAAGTGAAAATATTCTCTGTCCATTATTAAATTTAAAATGCAAAACATTAAGCAGATAAGTTGAAATTGATGAATGAATGACAGTATCTCTTAATGTAATTGTCCAAGGTAAATAACAAGGAAACTGACTTAGGTACTCCTCTAACTGCAGAGGTTGGATGTAATGGATGATTGTAGCAGAGGCCACAAGAACCTGGAATAAATATTGGAGAGTCACTCACAAATGACAAATAAAGTAGAGAACCTCTTCTGGTCTTCTGCCCAGAGGCACTGGATGCCATGATCTGATCTGTGACCACCTCCCAAGAGAGCAAGAACAGGCTTCTACTCCCCCTTATTTCACACATAGAACCTGAGGCCACACCTTAATGGGCCAGTACCCCAAAGGCTATTGGCTGAATGAGTTCCTACAACATGGAACCATGAATATGGGTACATTTAATTGCTTCAGGAATTGCTCTCCAGGGAAGACCCACTACAGAGAAAGGAGGAGGCTAAGGAAAAGAGTGGAGCCAAGAAAAGACATGGATTGAACAAGAGATCTGAAGCATGAATCCCTCTGTACATCTAATGTTCCATGTCAGAAGGAGCCTGTCCTTCTTATTCCTGTGTCAACTACCTGTGATGCCTAGAGGCAATTCCAGAAAAAGGCCAAGCTTCTCCTGCAGGTGGGTAATATATAAATATATTCCTTTAGCAGAGAGGGATCAACTGCAGAAGATTCCTAGAGCCCCAGGAGGGTATAAAGAATGAATTCCAGCAGGAAGAAGGGATCTGAAGAGAACACCAGTATGCCCAAGGCTGATTTATGGACATGGGCACTTTAGTGCCACTTTGAACACCACTGAAGAACTGACATTAGAAATAACCACAATTTCCAGTCCTTGCCACACAAATTCCAAGTCTGATACCATATTGTAAATTCCTCAAGGAAAAACTATGGCCATGATTATCCTTTTGTTTCTATTACTTCTTGCAACATACTGTGAATTTAGTATTTTCTCAGTATATGAAATAGAACAAAGTAGAGTGAAACAGAAAGAAATAGGGTCATCTCCAAAATGATTCAAGATCTCAGAAGAATGTAAAGCTCAATATTGAACACATCCCAGAAAATGAGCATAAGTACAACCCCACTTACATACAGAGGAATCAGACTGAACTGTAGAGAGCTACCATAGTGATCTACTCTAAGTATGTATGATACTTCTAATCACCCTGCATCAAAGACCTTAGCCTTTCCACGGTGTGAGGGCGTCAAGAGAAAAGTGAGCACCTGCATCTGTGGAGGAAACAGTAACAGGAACTGGAATAAGCTGCCAGAACTTAGGACATTGTCCACACACACACATACGCACACACACACACACACACACACACACACACACACACACACACTGACTGAAACACAGAGACAGACACATTTAGACACACAGAGACACACACATACACAAAAAGACACACACTTTCACACACAGACACACACACACATATACAGACACACACACACACACACACAGAGACAGACAGACACAGAGAGAGACAGACAGACAGACACACGCGCATGCACACACACACACACCTTGTTTAGCCCATTGTTAATTACCATTCTAGGAATGAGACACTACCATGACTTGTCCACGAGGAAGGAAGCACAGTGTCCTAATCTAAGATTAGTGAGCATTAATTGCTAGTAAGCATTAGATATACCATTTTTATTCCCTTATCATTAATAAAGGTTGTCTATGGGAAGAACTCTCCTTCAAATGAAATCTAAAGTTGAAGATTCTCCACATGTAGCTTTGAAATCATGTGGAACAGGCTCATCTCGCACAAAGCTACTTTCCTGGCTCTAAGAAATCTGACCTCTCCTCTCACCTCCACAGCCTGTTACCATTAGAAACAACAGCCAGCTTCTGTGGTGAGCTCAGTTACACTGAGCACACTTCACACCAACTAGCATTTTAACATCATGATGCCATCATTGCCCACTCCAATAGACAGACAAGAAAACTAAGTCACAAAGAACAAGCTGTCCTATGTCACAGAAGAGTCTGGTTCCCAAGGCTGTACTCTAAGTGGCTGCTTTGTGCTTGCTGCCTTCATTTCTCTCTGGAAAGAGCAGCCCCTCCAATCTCATTCTATTTCTCTATTTTGTTGGAATGAGAATAACTCAGTACTCTACTTTTGAAGTGGAGGAGCCGGCCCATGCAGAACCTAGTTAGTATAGTCTATGCAAAGACTCAGTCAATCCATGCAGAACCTAGTCAGTATAGTCTATTCAAAGACTCTACTCACCAGTCAGTCCATGTAGAACTTAGTGGCAAGTCACTCCACGCAGAACCTAATTACTTTTCATAGGCAAAAACTGATTGAAGGCGATGAAATAAACATCCATTCCCAAAGCAGACTAGATTGTTACCATCTTTTCTCCTAATTTTCTTCTCCTCTACTTTCACTCCACCCATCATGGCATCTGTTCTGAAATACACAGGTCTGCATGACCTTTCTTTTGTCATCATCATCATCATTATCATCATCATATGCCTAAAAAGGAGACTAATACACCCCCCAAACACTGGTAAAGTTAAGGATCATAAAATCTACAGCAATAAAAAATTCAGCAGTTGGAGAACTCACCCTGGTGGTGAGGACAGGGGAGAGCTGGTGGGCTGACCAACCCTGCAACTACCCAGGCACAGAACCAGGGCCATGCCAGCATCCACCTTATCTGTGATCTGCTGGAGAATATGAAGGTTCCTGTCCTACAGATCCAAAACTGCAGGATCACCATGACTCAGGGCAACTGCAGAGTATCCTAGAGGAGTTCCAGGGGAGGGCCCAGCATTGATAGTGTAGCAGAAACCAGAGACCTCAACCTAGACCAATGACTCTTTGTAATGAATACTTGCAAGTGATATGGATAAAAGAGTTCACTGTGTCCTACAACAGCTTCCAGGATGAGATTTTTTTCATTTTTTATTTTTTTTTCTTTTTTCCTCTAATTTTATTTTATTTTATTTGAGGAAGAAGTTTGCAAGGGCAGAGGGCATGGGATATGAAGGGATGGGAAATGAATGGGATGGGGATGCATGATGTGAAAGACACAAAGAATAATTGAAAAAGAAAGTTTCAAAAAAAAATCAGCAATCAAAACAAGCCCCTTACTATTTCTGTTTCTCTTTTGCTCCATATTGCTGCAATTGTGCATATTTTTGTTCCAGGTGAGTTTGAAACTTAGTAGTATTGATTTTTATATCTGCTTCTCCCCCCCCCAAAAAGCCATTTCTCTTGTCTTTTACAGCACTAGACTATGTCAGGCAATATTCTTTTACTCTGGCCTGGGGCCTGTGTGCATTTCACTCTTCGGTCCCTTTATGGAGAATGGTTTTTATAGGTTTGACACAGAATGAAAAGTTTGTTTCTCAGAAATGGTAGTTGTAACAGAACAGGTCACTGAGTGGTGACAGCTATGCAGCAAAACAGATATTTCTTGATTTTAAAGGCGATCCGACAGCCCAGGCAAGCCTGCGATAAATACATCTGGTTTACTGATGATAGTGAACTTAAACCTGGTTTGGGGTACAGGACAGACTCATCTATGGCTGACTAGAAAAATGTAATTAAAACAAGAAAACACTCAGAAAGTATTGAATAGTATATCCTACCTCAGCATGTGTAGTGTTCTTTAGGTCCATTAATTTATTTCTAGGTTGGCATTGGGTTTGGATATCTTTACAAATGGTTTCCAGGCATGTTTTGAAGAGAAAAAACATGTACCTTACCTCTGCATTAGTCACTTCTCATCATTTTTCTGAACGAAATGCCTGATGGAAGCAACTCAATGAGTAATGGGTTTATTGTTGTGCTTCCAAAAGCACTGTGCATCATGTTTGGAATCAGGGAGAGCAAGGCAGTTCATGTCAGGACAGCCAGGAAGCAGAGAAGGGAAAATACTGACACTCCATGGGCTTTCTCCTTTCCCCTTTTTATTTCTGGGATAGTGCCACACACACTCAGGTTTGCTCTTTCCTTCCCTGTAAAGTGTCCCTAAAAATGGCCTTATGGACACTCCAGGAGAATGCATCACTATCCCCAGGTGATCAGTTAAGCTAATAGTGAACATTACCCATCACAGCCTTTCCCATGGAATTTCTGCCAGGATCTCTCTCTCCTTCTGCTACCAGGCCTTGACCAGAGGCTGGCTTTTGGAAAGTATCCCTCCATCACCAGCTTGGTCAGGTGATGAGAAGCCTTGTCAGACTTTCCCCAGTTTTCTGTCGTTTAACTACTTCTTATAGGTTAGACACATGATGAGTGACAGGATCAGGTTCACCAACCCTCCTGTGTCTCCATCTTCCTGAGCAGAAAAGGTACCCAGCCAAGAGGCTCACTAACAAGGACTAAACTGAATTTTCCCTCCTTTGTTCTGCATACTAGCAGGGAGGGAAATGTCAAAAACATCAGACATTTACAGTCCAGCCTTCACAGGCACACTTCCTCACCTGGCAGACAGGTGGGAGGATTCTAGTATCTCTCCAGGTGTGTGTGTGTGTGTGTGTGTGTGTGTGTGTGTGTGTGTGTGTGTGTGTTAAAACATCGCCCATGTAAAACTCAAATTAAGTCACACCCAAAATAACCTACCAAAGCAAAGGACATGATTGTTTCTCTGTGGTTTCTTAGGAAAAAGTGTTGAAGTTCGGAGCCTTTGGTTTTTCCACCTTCTCTTTTTCTGCTGAGCCTATGTCTTCTTTTATTGGATAACATAAGTCCCCGCAGGACTGTTCCACCTCTTAGGTGGTGCTGGGAATCGAATCCATGGCCATATGCCATGCTAGGCGAGTGCAATACCTGTAGTCTACAATCTCAGCTGAAGTCAGCATTTTCTAAGATAAAGAGAGAATTTGAGGCTCATTTCTGCCATTGCTGTTTTGTTTTTGTTTGTTTTTTAGAATAGTGATTAGAATTGCATTTTGATTACATATATCCTCTATGCCAATCTGTAGAGCAGAAATAGGAAGCAATCTTGTGGACTTAAAAAAAATACACGTAACACCATCTTATACAACTCAATTTGATGAGTTGTAACAGGCTTTCCCTTCACCTCAAATTAGCAACAATTAGTGGAAGTTTATTCTTATAACGGTCTGTTCATCTCAGTTATTTTCAGCATTATTCATTTTAAGTGGCATGATCAAATCTTAATGAAAATTCAAGTTAGGCTACGATATAGGGAAACTTTAAATATAGAAAAACACCCATATAACCAACAAGACAGATAAGCCTTCAGGACTGAACAGCATGTTGCTTAGCTAAAGTGATTTCTCCAGGAAACAAACAACAAGAATCATTTTCAGGACTCATTTTCTTAGGTTGCTTTCAGGAACTGTAAAGGAATCAGACCAGAAACCTCACATGGTTATGCTAAGGTCCTTCTTTGTTTCCCCTGAGCCTACACACTCTCTTTTATTGGATAAAATACCTACTCATAGGTCCCTTCCATCTCTTTCTCCAAATCAATTGTTATGTCTGCCAATGTTACCTCATAGGTATTCTCCCATCTGTCTTTATTCGCCCAAAACACTCGTCTAAGGCTTCCTGGTCTCTCACCCAGACTGCCAGCATCTCCTAATGAACACTGCTCTCTTGTTTCCTTCAAATCTTCCCTCTAGACAGCCACCAAAGTGCCCTATCTGTGTTAGTTACATGTCTCATTACTCTGACAAAATACAGACACAAGTAGCTTGAGAAAGGAAGGGTTAATGTGGGATAACAGCTTGAGGATATTCTTCTATCATGATGGGGAAAGTGAAATGGCAAGAGCAGCCGCGGCTGTCGGAGGGAAGAGCATGGGGCAGCAGACAACACCGTGTTCACAGTCAGGACGCAGACAGATGTCACTTGCTTTTTTCCTTTTCTCCTGGTTATTTGGTCCAGGACCTCAGCACATGGAATGCTGCCCACGTTCAGGATGGGTCTTCCCTCCTCTGTTAAATCTCTCTGTAAACATCCTCACAGACTCACTAAGAGCTGTATTTTCCGGATGATCCTAAACCCAGTCAGGTTCATGGGGAACATTTATCATAACGTTATCAAAAACAGAAGCTGAATATACTATTTCCCAAATTAACATTCATCTAAGCTACATAATATGACCTTGTCTCAAAAACTTAAAGAAAGAAAGAAACAACAAAAGGGCTTGCCAGTGGTACTTAGTCACACATTCTCTGGGATTCATAGACCTTCTTCGCTTGGTTTACCTGTTAGTCTCAAACCCGGGACAAATGGCTGTGGCAAGTACCTGTTAACATATTAAAGCTGATGCTGGCCACCAGCTTCTCCCAGAATCCCTCAGTCCCATACCTGTTACAGGGTCCTCCTGGCTTTCATAACCCTCCCCTACATTAAACTTCTCCATCCCAGACTCTGGACTGGGCTGCTCTTCTCCTGGTGCCTCTTCCTTATCTAATCCAGAAATTTTGACCCTTTTGACCCTTTTGTCCCTTTTGGCCTTTTGGTTTATTTGTTTCCTGACCTCTTGGCTCCTAGCTCTACCCTCTGTCCTCCTTCCCTCATGGGTCTGGTCCAGTCATCTGGTCATGTCTGCTCTGGACTCTTCCAGATGTCTCTGCCTTTACCTGTTTTTTTTTCCCTTATAGCTATAATAAAAAAAAAAAACCTCAACTTCTTAGGAGTAGTCATGTCCGCCCTTTATTTCTTTTTCATTCACTGCCTAAGCATCTACAATCCCCTCGTATCTTTTACACCAAATTTTGTGTAGCTATACTGATATACATGGAAGGATTATCCATGAAAAGAATAAGTCCCAATAAATGGAGTAGGCCCCTAACTTGAGGCAAAGGCCCAGGGGTGTTCTCTTACTTCCTCCTTGCCTGTGGGCTCCAATGTAGGCTGAAGTTTACATGATAACTCAGAGAATCAACATCAAACACCCCAACAAGCAAGAAAAATGCTCTGTGGTCCTTCATAAGGCACATGGCATCACAATTCCACTGTGCCATAACTGTGGGTCACAGGAATAGGAATTCCACAGATTCAAATATGGAGACACAGACACCATCTCTCACCTCTCAGTGGGAAGAGGGTTTAGGCATTTGTGAATATATTTCATAGCTGCCATAGAATCTGAGAGAAATTGAGGTAAAAACTGTGCTCTCTTCCTTTTCTGCCCTAGTGAGTTAAATAAAACCTTTTCAGACAGACTTGACCCATGATGGGAGGAGGGTGAGGCAAGATGAGGCTTCTATCCAATCACTTTAAAATGTATAACTTTTACACATTTAATCCCAGCACTCAGGAAACAGAGGCAGGCGGATCTCTGTGAGTTCAAGACCAGCCTGTCTCCATAGCAAGTTCCAAGACACCAGGGTTACACAGAGAAACCTTTTCTCAAAAAGAAAACAAAAAACAAAAATACTCATAGGCTTTGCTCCTAACAACATTTTTCCACATTTCATTTTCTTTGTGTTTCATTTGATTTACTTTCTCTATTGTCGTAGCTGTCGTTGTTGAGACAGAGTCCCCATGTGTAGCCTAGCCTGACCTCAAAGTCTCAGTCCTAAGTTTCAGCTTCCTGGGTGCTGAAATTAGAAGTCTTCTGGTTTGTTCTTAAAGAATTACGGCCATTAAGCAGATATAGCATGTGAATTCACCGAACACTGAATAGTTGATAAGAGGTATTAAAAACCTAAGCCACATTTAGTCAATTCTAGCTTGATATCAAACCACCTCAAATGAAGCCAACATTTCCTTCAAGTTGCAATCAGCATGAGAGGAAAAGCATATTTTGTATTCCCTACTAAGATAAAGGGGCAGCGTTTTCACAAGAAGAAACTGTCAGATGTTTATTAAATAAATGAAGCATAAAACAAGCCTTCCTGTCGTTCACCCATGCTTAGATTTTAATAACTAGTGTTTATCCTGTGAATGGAGAGTTATATTTGTATCCCAGAAGAAAGCCTTCCTCCATGCTGCACTGGGGATTTTTCGTTTCTGTAAAGTCTCCAGTTACTACGGAAATAAGAAATTTGCTCTGCCATTTCACACCACTACTGTGTTCCTTTTGATGTCACTATCGGTGGGAGTATGAAGAGCTTAGACTGCACAAACAGAACACAATGGAGGAAGGGCCTCACGGTGGTGGAAGGAAGGTGTGAGGGAGTGCTGGCCCCGGCAGGTTAGAAACAGACACAATACAGAAGCTGTAAGGTGCTTTTGCACGCTGCAGTCACCCAAGGGAGCACATCCACATCAAATATGGGTTCCAGGAGGGTATGATCATCATGGTAAAGACCAGTGATGTAGGAGACAGGATTTGGACAAGCTCTTCCCTGACTTGATAACAATGCAGTCAGATCCACTTATCACGTCAGGGGAGCGGGAGACCTTTACTAAATGCACCCTGGCATTGAGAAAGTACACTGGGGGGGGTCTCCTGACAACATAAGTATGATGTGGGGAGATGTTTTTGTATTTCAATTAAAGAATTAGAGGGGAATAGAAGAACAGGGTCTTGGGCAAGAAGGCAATAGAGATGCTCAAAATAATGAATTGGCATCGGCCAGTGTTTAGACTAGAGGAATCAAACCCAGCCCCTGTCGAGAACAGTAGCGATTTCTGAACCCAAACGTGTTGTGGGGACAGCAGGTTCTGGGAAATTCTGAGCCTGGTCACTGTGGCTTCGGTGTTCAAGTATACAACAGGCTTCAAGGTACTACATGCCTGTACCCAGGATGACCATTCTCAGAAGAGGCCCTGAGGAGCTGCCTCTGCAAACTGGCCACCATTAGCAGAGCAGGCCAGGGAAAGTGTGAAGAGGAAGCAGACCCAGTAATGAGGTAACTTTCTGACCAAAAAATGAAAACATACCCAGACTGTGCCTGCCATATGGTCAGCATCCCAAGGCACTCTTAAGAGAACAAAGAGGGCAGGAGAACGAGGCTGATTTCATGCCCATAAACCCAGAGATCGCTGTGATCTCATTATTACTGTAACATGACTTCCAGGATTTGTGCCACTTAAGACACACAAAGTATTCATAAAACAATATCCCTGTCATTGTGTGTAATAAGACCACAAGTCAATTGGAAGTTAGAATTTAAAAATAAAAAAATACAATAGAAATCTTGAGATAATTAACAGATTCTATAATTTTATGCATTTTTAAAATCCAGACCTGGGGTATACCTTCTATGGTAGAGTACTTGTGATGGGAGATGTTAGTCTGTATATATGTTTCTCATACTAATTAATAAAGCCCTGTTGGCCAATAGAAAACTAGATAGGCAGGGCTAGGAGACTAGAAGGAGGAAAGAGGAAGTAGTAGGGAGGAGTCGGGATGTAGCCCTGGGAGGAAGGAAGACGCGGCTTCCTGATAAGAGGACCATGTGGAAATACTTAGATAAGTAGAAATGGGTTAATAATTAAGACAGCACTAGCCCATAAACAATAATGGTAACTGGCCAACAGGATTGTATCAAATACAGAGTCTCTGAGTGTTATTTGGGGCTGGTGCGGCTGTGGGCCCAGACTGGCGGCAGGCGGGATGGAGCCAGCGGGAAGAACCTGCTGTAACATACTTGCATAGGATGGGCAAAGGCCTGGATTGGTTCCCTGACATAAAAATTAACTAATAAATTCTAAAAATCTAAATCCCAGGTGTTGGTCGGTAGGAAATGGATAAGATGGAATCTTGAAAAATAAGATGTTTTGGCATTTTGAAAGGGACAGAAAGTGATTTAAGAAAACACCTCATTTGAATTGTGTATGTCCCCATATACACTTGAAGAGGTTTCATGAGGGGATACCAAGAGTAACTGCAGTTTTAGGGAGACCCCAATAAATTGCTCAGTGCACATCCATTAAAGAGCTAGGTTAGCAGGAAGCACAGCTGTTCTACACAGGTGAGTCCATCTTTCCAGTTGCTGTAGGAATGGGAAAATTGTCCCCTTCTGGGTAGGGCTTTGGCTTTCAATTACATTTACATTTACACACACACACACACACACACACACACACATGCACGCACGCACGCACGCACATGCACACGCATATGCACGCATGCACACACACGCGCAACATACACACACAAGTACACACACACACGAAAATGCACTCACACACATCAGTTAAAATTGCAAAAGTGTAACTGAAAGACACAGCATCCTGTCTATCTAGAAGACTACAACTGAAAAAGTATTTAGCATATTTGTCTATTCTCTTCCTGTGCCCACTAAGACACTATGAGTATAGCCTTTTGACTTATGGAGTTTTCCATTTCATCACATGCCAAACTTCCAAAGACATGGAGACAAGAGCATCTAAACACTTCAGAAACAACAACTTGACTGAAACATCAAGTCAAGGCCATCAGACTGTGTTTGTTGATTTAAAGCAGTATATAAATTGTACATGATTTCTTCTGTCAGCACTTTATACCTACTCACAGGAGCATCTACTACTTTAAACATGAAGTAGATAGCAAAAAGCATATGGAATTTTATAAAAAAAAATTTAAATTATAACATAACATGTGTTTGTGTGTGTGACAAGAGCAAACTGATAAATCATGATACATCATAGTGAAAATACGTGTTGTGACTTACGATTTTTGTTTTCCTCATCATTTTCTCCAAAGAGCTAAATGGTTCTAACTCTGACAGCTATTTCATATGACCAGTTGGCCCTCCTTTCCTACTAATGCTTCTAACACACAATGTTTGCATTTATAAATCTAGAAAAATAGAACCCCTCACCCTCTTTAGAAGAAGAAACTTCCACTGTTATCTTAAGTAGCTCTGCAAATCAGCTCTACATGGCAATATACCCCAGGATATGAATGGAGGCAACTTTAAAAATAATCCTGGGCCAGTGAGATGGCTCAGTAAATAAAGATCTGATGGGAGATGTTATTCTGTAAATATGTTTCTCATACTGGTTAATTAATAAAGCCTGTTGGCCAATAGAAAACTAGATAGGCGGGACTAAGAAACTAGGAGGAAGGAGGAAGTAGTAGGGAAGAGTCAGGATGTAGACCATGGAGGAAGACGCCCGCCGTGGCTCCCAGATAAGACTACCACATGGAAATACTTAGATAAGTAGAAATGGGTTAATAATTAAGGCAGAGCTAGCCCATAAACAGTAATGGTAACTGGCCAACAGGATTGTATCAAATACAGAGTCTCAGAGTGTTACTTGGGGCTGGTGCGGCTGAGGGCCCGGACCGGCGGCAGCTGGCGGGAAAAACCTCCCGGTAACAAAGATCCTTGCCAACAAACTTGAAGTTCAAGCTTCAGAACATGGCAAAACGAGAAAACCAATTTCCCCAAGTTGTCCAATGACCTCCACACATCATGGACACACACAGTAAATACATAGAATAATAAGACTATCATTTATATTTTAGAAATGAAGCAGCTAATCAAAGTACTGTCTTTGACCAATAAATATCATCACTCACTGGTTGCATAATACAACTGCTAATACATTCCTTAAGAGCTTGAATCTCAAAGTAAGTTCTGTCATGTGCTCCCTATGCATGCACAACACATCCAGAAACCAGTGGCTTAAGGCCACTGTTTGGTTGGCCCACAACTCCATGGGTCATAAATTAGACAAAATTCAATTTGCTCTGTGGTTTCTCTTAAGCAGCATGATTGACTCCTACTTGGTTAGCAATTAATTTGTCTGTTCAAGCATAGAAAGTTCAGCTTCCTAGGAGACCAGTCAGTAGTAATTCAAGTAGGAGAACTGGCCAATTTCTGCCTGTAGTCATCCATGTGACACTAGTCATCTTCTAGCTTGGGTGGAGCTGGATGAACTAAGGTAGTCTCAGTGCTCTCATATTTGTGGCCAATGGTGCTTCTTGTCAGTGGAGCCATTTGTCTCTGACCGTACATCTCAAGTTTCTTCACTGGGTCTCAGGCTTCCATATCTAGGAAAGGGGAACAATCCCCAAGGCATATGTTCCTTCTTGTACCACATTTGTTTATATTAGAAAACCAAGATACCTTGCCAAGCAATTCAGGGTGATAATATACCACACAAGGCACAGATAAAGGAAACCAAGATGCATTGGAGCCATTATTGCTACCATCTATCATCAGGTTCTATCAACTACAAAAATACGAGGAATTTGAGATGTTCATCTTGTTAATTGGATCACTTTCAGAAAGAAAGAAAGGAAGAGAGAAAGAAAGAAAGAAAGAAAGAAAGAAAGAAAGAAAGAAAGAGGAAAAAAGAACATCTGTGTGTTGTATTTGTTTAATATTAATGCTGAAATGTATTTGTGTCTGAAAAGCAAAAGAGTTGTATAAAGAAAGAAAAGGGGTTGTGTGTGTGTGTGTGTGTGTGTGTGTGTGTGTGTGTGTGTGTGTGTGTGTGTGTGTGTGTGTGTGGTGTAAAATGCCCACCTGGCACCTCTAAGAGATAGAATCAAAAAGTGTCATGATGCTAAGACATTCTTCACTTAGTGCCTGGACTTGCTCAGGGGACTCAGAACTGAAGAGAACAGCTTCTAGCCTTGAATGTCATCGCTGACATAGTTCTTTGTCCCACCATGCTATCCAGGCTGCTTTGCTCTTGATGCAGCCATTGAAACTGTTCAGTGAACCACAGATTTCTGCATCTTTATATCTTCTGTTTCCACATCTTGGCTCTCTAAAAGATGTCTCTCTCTCTCTCTCTCAGCTCAGACTATTTCCCTTTTTTGCTTCTGGAGTGATTGCCTCCTCGCATAACATAAGAGTGATATTATTCTTCTGTCCTCCTTTTACTATGTTATCTCACTGTAAAAGTTAGGTCACTCAAAACCCTTTTAAATAGTCTTCTCAGAATCTTAATTTAAGACACGATTTATCACTTAAAAAACCTTTTCACATTTTAAATATCTTTTGCTCCACAACTAAATTCTTGTTGGAATAATAGTGACTTTTTTAATTGTGAGAGTTCTGAGTCATGGACCAGACAAATGTCTGGCTGTGTGGCGGAAAGTCGTATGGACTGCCATTCTGCTGATTGGCTTGGCTTGATTGAGAGCCGAGGGAAGCTGTGTCGCTTCCTTTCTGATCAAATTCACGTTGCAGCCCACATGTCCAGAAATTTCCCTGTATCTGTATCTACTGAAATGAAAGAGAGCTGAGAGCCAGTGCATTTCCTAAGGAGCCAAACCAACATTCCCTTCACATTACTGAACCTAAATTTTAATTGTTAGCGTATTTTAAAAATATTTTTCTCATGTATCTATTCCTCAGTATTTTGTATGCCTTTATTTCTCTAATCCAAAAAGTTATGTGGCCTGTGTTGAAATTTGAAGTCATCCTCTATGTGCCTGAAAATCTGAGAAAAGTAAAAAGCACCCTAGAGAAAGCATGCTTCAATTAAAACTCCACCATTTTTTTTCTGAATATATGAAGTAAAGAATCAATACATGAAATAGAGAATGGTAGATAGTTTGGCAAGTCCTTATAAATACATAGCATTCACAAAATGCCCTAATTTAAAAGAGAAAGCCAGCCACACATTCTGAATTTTGCATCTGCAAATGAGAACACAGAGTTTGTCACTGCTGCCAAATAAAGAATGGTCCCAGTAAACTTTTACATGATAGCCTCAATAATTTAAAAGTGAACCAAATTTTCAGCATTAAAAAAAATTGCTGTAGAAATAGGATGCCATTTAACCATACTTAAAAAAAGGAAAGCAGATTTGTTACATGGCTCAATAGCACTGCTATGAAATAGAAAATTGACTTCCATTAAGTATGCAGAAAAGTCACATATATCTATGGCCTGTAAATGAAGAATCTTCATGGCTACCTTAATTTTAGAAGTCATCCCAGGGATGACAAATGTTTTTAATTGCAAAGTTTGAGGACTGATTCTGACACTGTGCACAGTACTTGGAAGCAGCGGTCATGTGTCACAGAGACCCAGAGCCACAAGCCGTGTCTACCCTGTACTCACCTTCCCAAGGAAACAAAACAAAAAAGAGATTCGGGAGAAGTCGGCCACAAAGTAGACAGGATGGGGAGAAACTGAGGAATGTGACCAATGGGGAGTTCTGAGAGACCAGCTTTTACTTAAAACAAAAACAAGAGGACATGAGGGAGCAGGAAGATTGAGTCGGGGAAAGAATAGAGGAGAGCAAGAAAAGAGATACCTTAATAAAGGGAGCCCTTACAGGTTTAAAGAGAAATCTGGCACTAGGGAAATGTTCAGAATCTACAAGGATGACCCCAACTAATCTAAGGACATTTAAGCACTACCTTAAATGTCCTTCCCTAATAATGAGATTGATGACTACCTTGTATGCCATCCTAGAGTCTTCATCCCGTAGCTGATAGAAGCAGAAGCCGAGATCCACAGTGCCAAACTCCTGGAATCCAGTTTCAGAGAGGGAGGAGTGATGAACAAAGGGGTAAAAACCACACTGGGAAAACCCACAGAATCAACTGACCTGAGCAAGTGGCAACTCATGGACACCAGACTGACAGCTGGGAAACCAGCATAGGCCTGAACCAGGCCCCCTGTACATGGATGTCAGTTAGGAGGACTGGGGCAGTCTATGGGGCCTTTGGTAGTGGATCAGTGTTTATCCCTAGTATACAAATGGATTTTGAGAACCTATTCCACATAGAGGAATACTCTCTTAGCCTAGACACATGGGGAGGGCCTAGGCCCTGCTCCAAATGATGTGACAAACTTTGAAGACTCCCCATGAAAGACCTCACCCTCCCTGGGGAACAGAAGGGAGATGGGATGGGGGGTAAGTAAGGGGCATGGGAGAATAGGAGGGAGAGGGAACTGGGATTGATATGTAAAATAAGATTGTTTCTAATTTAAATTTTAAAAAATACCCCCCCCCAAAAAAAACAACAGAGCAAAAGAATATGCAGAAAATAGTTGACTGCTCCTGTTCATTTTCCAATGAAGAAGAGAGTATGGCACAGTAAAGAGTTCACTATTTAATAAAGCAAGAGGTCCCTACCTTAGTTCTTCTGGTTTTGATGTAGCATTGACCAGAATCCACTCCTTTGGGCTTGAAGTTCAATCCCAGCCTTGGGTCTACAGGCAAATCATAGTGCTAGATTTTCTCTGGAACTATTTTAAAGCCAACAGAATACAAAAGTGGTGTTTCTAGTATTATTTCTGTGTTGATTGTTTATAAGTATATATTTCATATGCTGTTTATGTGTATATTGTTTATGGTATATTGTTTATGTGTATGTGTATATTGTTTATGGTATATTGTTTATGTGTATGTGTATATTGTTTATGGTGGAATTTTATTATTTAAATATATTCAAAGCATAATTCACAACATGAGTATTACAATGTGGGGTGCACAGCAGGTAGAAAAATGTATAACAGAGTACAAAGAGCTGGAGAAAGATGCTATCAAAAACTTCAGTTAGTCAAAAGATGACAAATGAAAAGAAAAGAAACACAATTGATACAAACAGAAAAAGTAGAAGGTGATAGGTTTAGGTTTAAATGTAACCACATCAACCATTTTTGGTGTTTTGTTTTGTTTTGTTGTATCTAAATGACCCAATTGGAAAGCAAGGTGTGTATATGTGCCACCTATTAGAAACCTGCTTTTTAGGAGAGACAGAGAGGACAGGGTGTCATGTAGGCCAGGCTGACCTAAACTCATTACATAGCTGAGGGTGACCATGAACTGGTCCTCCTGCCTCCTCCTCCCAAGGGCTGTGATTAGAGATGGCACTGAGAGCCAGCACCAGGCTTCAAGCATGCTGGCGCACCACGACTTCCCTACTGAACTCCATCAACAACTCAGAAACCTACATTAAGTGTGAATTTGCACAAATGGTTAAAATGTTAAAAGACAGAAAAGGTTATAAATACTGAAGAATACAAGGAAACTAGGGTGGTTATAATAATGACAGAGGATAGATGATAGAGCAAATATTATCACCAGAAATAATAAAAGCCATTTCCTACTTATAATGAGGCAATTCATCAAAAGCACGAAAATTCTAAATATTTCTGCACTATTAACAGGGCTACAAAAACATAGCATAAAAAAATGATAGAACTCCAAGAACAAATAAATATGGAATTACCTTCATAAATTTCAATACTGTCAATAATTGATGGGTCCATTTGAATCTAACTTATAAACAGGTTAACCTAAAATATACTGTTAAGATTTTTGATAAGATCATTTTAAACAGGATTATTGTGCTTGCAACAAAACTATTTACAATTAAATAGTTAATTTCAGAATTTCTTTTCCCCTATATTCCTACAATTCAAAACTGCTAACGACTTATAACCTAGCCCAGAAGGTTACAACTGTAGTATACAATCACTGGGAATTTTCAACCAGTAAATGTTGCAGTCATGATTTGTTCCAGCTACAATTATAATTCCACTTTAAAATGTTGTGTCCAGAAAATGGAGGAGGAAACAGTCGGCTGGAGAGATGACTAGAGTGAGGGACATGCGCTTCTAAAAATTCTAACAAAATGTAAATGCTACATGTGAGACTCCATTTTAAAATCTTACTTTATCCTATATTCTATTTCATAGTCTCTAAATAGGACATGAATAGTAGACAGATGTTTGGTGGATAAATACATTTGAAACATTACATTCTCACCACCATTCTGTCCAATGGTAAGAGATCTCTCTAAATGTAAGTTGGGTAATATCTCCCAACACATCAGTCACTGATATTAATGTATTTCTCTCTGATGATAAGCATATGACCAAGTGTGATTCTGAAGTACCTTTCCTGTGTCAAAACCTGGATTGCAAACCTTCACGTTCACACAGATTCTTTTCCCACATCACTTCAAGAGGAAATGCAATAGGAATTCTATATTTACTTAAAGATAACCATGCTGAAAAATGACATACCTTGACCACTAAACTAGATCATGAATTTCAAAGCAAAATACTACTGCCTTTAATCTTCACAGTCCATTAAATTTTGTTTATCTTTTGTCTCCCAGGTCTCCTGTTATGGCTGGAGGACTCTTTGCAGTGGACCGAAAGTGGTTTTGGGAACTGGGTGGCTATGACCCAGGTTTAGAAATCTGGGGAGGAGAGCAGTATGAAATCTCTTTTAAGGTAAGACAGCCAGACAATCCTCACTCCATATGTACAGACAATTCTGATAAAATGTGCCGCTTCACTTTGTGATCTGTGTTGTATGTTGGAGCTTTCCTCCCTAGGGAACTTAGGAAAGAGAAGCAACTTCCCTCTGGTGTGAGACCTAACTATATTGCAGGGTTTCCTGCTCAGTTCCGCAGCCTCCTTGCCACAAATGAACACACAGATACTATATTAATTATGAAATTGTTGGCAAGGGGTTTGGGCTTCTTATTGGCTAGCTTTGTTCTAATTATTAACCCATTTCTATTCATCTAAGTATTTCCACATGGTCTGGTCTGGTGCGTCCTAACCACCAGTCTTCATATGGCAACTGCCTCTGCCTACCCTTCCCAGAATTCTCCTCATCTCCTAGCCTTGCCTATCTTCCTACCTGGCCAATCAGCGTTTTGTTCATCAACCAATAAAAGAAGAATACATACAGAATATACCCCATCACTACATGCAAAAAGAAACCATTCACACTCCTATTACTAGGTAAGCAACTTTGTCTACCTACATCTATTGCTCTCTGATGGCAAAGGCATTCGTCCAGGAGTGCTTACAGTATAAGTCCAGAAGAGTAAAGCTGAAGGAAGGAGACAGAAATCAGAGTTCTGCCTTTCATGTTCAATCATGAGTGAGCAATTCAGACTGTGTTCTCAACCAGTTATTCCCAAATTCCAGGAACTGATAATAAATTGAATTTCAAAATATCAATAACAAATTGAAGAGTAAATTTTTATTTTTATTTTTTTTTTTTTGTTTTGAGACAGTCTTGCCATCAAGCTGTTCTGAAACTACATAACCCAGACTGAAATTCTATAACCTCAAGCCTATAGTGATCTACCTGCCTCAGCCTCTAAAGTGCTTAGGATTACAGGTGTGAGCAGGTTAGCTACAAACAAGTGTTTTACTTATTTTATCTGGACTTTCCCATGTCTCTACTTACCTTAGTGATCAATTTTCAATAAAATTCTGTGCTTTATTGCATACATGTATACACGTCCTCCACACATACACATACACATATGTATTTATGATTCGGTGTTAAACTCACGGCATATGAATGACAAGGTATACCATATGAATAAGAGTTAAAGCCAAATAAACCACATGAGGACTCATACTCCAAATTGCCTATATAATTTGAAAATCACTCTTACAAAGAAAATAACTTTTTTCTTTATCTTAATCTTTGTTTGTATAGAAGCAAAGGCTGACTCTTGTGACACCCCATATGGAAATCTCCTACCTAAGTCAGCCTTTGGTGACCACTTCCATTACAAAGTCCAACCAGTGCCTTCTGCAAAAAGAAAAGATGCCCTGAGTATAACTAAAGTTAAACTTAAGAATCCAGCTATAATTTTTAGAATGTATGAAGAGTCTGTTTGATGAGACCATAGTACTGATATAGAATGTTATACTTTCCCCAAGGAGTCACAGAATAAATATCCTCAAAAGGAACAGAGGTGTCCTTGAAGGCTTTGGGACACCTACAATATTCCCTCTGACCTTTAAATACTATTTGCTAAACTAGTACATTTTTATCCATTGAAACATATAATTTTACATCTAAGATATTTTCCTTACCTTCGCAGTTGCTTTGTTTCAAGCCTTTGGGCTTGCCAGTGCCTTTGTGTTACTCTGTGAGAGCAGTAGCTGTATGGCTTGTTGTGGTAGATGTACAGAAGTAATAATTACACAGCATGCCTACATTCTTAGTGCTACAAGCCAAATACTAAACTCAATATTTTTGTCTTAGCTGATTTTAAAATATAGCCGTAAAAGTTGTTATACTATCCCTTTGTATAGATGAAGAGACTGGAGCTAACAGATTTTTAGTTTTCTTTAGGGTTTTTATTTATTGTTGGGGGGGTGTTGTCTGCTTGGTTGTTTTATTTTTACTTTTATTGATTCTTCGTGGATTTCACATCATGCATTCCAATCCCACTTATTTACCTCCCTGTCCCCTCGCAGCTGCCCTCTGTCCTTGCAACCTTCCTCAAAACAAAACCAAATGTAAAAGAAATCTCAAAAACCAAACAAAAGAGAAAACAAAAGAAGACTCTTGTCTCTTGCATAGAAGCTGCAGTGTGGCCTGTTGAGTCACACAGCGTCCCCTTCAGTCCATTCGTCTTTACTTGCTGATCTTCATTGCCAGTGGTCTGGCTGGAGACCTCTGGCCCCTGCTGTGCCACTGACAAAGATGGGCTCTCACTGGGGCTCCTCTTGAATATCCAGTTCCCGTGTGTCATGGAGAGCCTGCTGTTTGGGATATGTAGGATATTCCCCTTCACACACTTTACCATTTCACCCGTGCGGGCAATGTTGGGGTGGGCTAACTCAGCCCTGGTTCTTAGCCTGGGTGGTAGCTAGGTTGGTCAGCCTGCCTGCTCTCCTCCATTAAAACTACCTCGGTAAGCTCTCCAACACTGCCTTGGCTGGCTCACCCAGTGCAGCCTGCATCACGGAGCAGAGCCACTTCTGCTCTCAGGTCCTTCAATAGGGCCCATCTGCACTCACACCTCCAGGGCCAGCTCTACTCTTCATGTAAAGAGTACTTCATGTGAAGTACAGGGCCGTCTCTCTTGATCACTGTAGAGGCCATACAAGGGGGGACAGGGTCAGCTCTCCGGCTCTCAACGTCCTCAGGGCTGGCTCACCTGCACCCCTGACAACAGGGTCAGCTATGGTGTGATGCCCAGGGCTGCAGGACCTGCTTGCTCTCCTGTGTGCTGCAGCGGGTGAAGGGCAGGGCTAGTTCTCACATTGTTGTGAACCCAGGGCCAGTTCACCTGCCTTAGGGAGGTACAGCAACAGGCATAGATGATGGGGGCATCTTTCCCTCACCCGTACCACCACATGGCAGATGAGCGGGTTCTTTACGTTTTAAAGATTCAATAGGGACTATACTTTCAGGGGTCGTATCTGTGCTTTGGTAAAGATTAAATAACTATCCAATAATTATCCAATGCCAGTTAAGGCTTAAGGTGTTCCATTTTAGCTTCATTGCTAAGAGTGAAAGAGGAAAAAAAAAAAAAAGCACAAAGCACCTGAAGTGGTTTAAATGGGAATAAACTAATTGGAAAGGATTGCAAAACCTGGCCTTGGTTTTTTGTTTGTTTGTTTGTTTGTTTATCTGTTTGTTGGTTGGTTATTTTTTTAATTCATTTATTTTTATATTTTTACAGTAGTTTCCCCTCCTTCCTCTTCTCCCATTCTCTCCCACCCACCTCCCTTCTGCCCTCCCCCATCCACTCCTCCTTTGCTTCTGTTCAGAAAGAATCAGGGCTATGAAACCAGGTTAGTTGTTTCTGTGGGTTCCCTTATGATGTCCTTGACCCCTCTGGCTCACACATTTCTTCCTCCCTCTCTTCAACAGAATTCCCTAAGCTCAGCCCAGCACTTGGCTCTGGATCTCTGCATCTGTTTCCATCAGTCACTACATGAAGGCTCTCTGATAGCAGTTGGGGTAGTCACCAACCTGATTACCAGAGGGCAGTTAAGGCTATGTATCTGCTATCTAGGAGTCTTAGCTGAGGTCATCCATGTAGATTCCTGGGGGTTTTTCTTGCACCAGGCTCTGCGTGACCCCAAAATGCCCCCCATATCGGTACACCTCTTTTAGTACTCTCCCCTCCATTCACTCCCCAACTTGGTCCCTCATGTTTCCATGAGCACTGGGCCCCAGTCTATCCAGAAGATCTCTTCTATGTCCCCTTCCTGGAGAAATACATCCCACTGTGGGCCCTCCTTGTTACCTAGCCTGTCTGGGCAATCTGGCCTTTGTTGGAGACTGTGTGTCAGCCCATGGCATCCCCAGTTAGTTAGCTCTCTGCCTTGTGCTTGTGAGTCAAATGTAAGCGTCCAGCTGCTGTTCCAGAGCCACATCTGCCTGCCTGATGCTATGATTCATACCATGATAGTCATGGACTGGAACCCTCTGAACTGTGAGCCCCAAATTAAAGACTTCCCTGGGTAAATTGCTTTGGGCATGATGTTTTGTCTCCACAATAAAAAAAAAATTAATGAAGACCACATCCAATCCTTACCCACCCATATTCTCAACTTCACTGGCAGCCTCTTGGCCCCTGCATGAATTCACTCATTGATGCAGTTGATGACCTGGAATCAATTCCTGGAACAAATGTTAAAAAAAAAAAAAAAAAAAAAAAAAACTCGGAGCAAGTGGTGTCCATCTGTAATCCCAGAACTCCTAAGGTGAGATTGGAGGCAAAAACAAGAACATTATCTAGACACTTGCAGTCCTGCTAGCCTGTAGTAAATACATGACAAAGCATTTTAAGATACTATATTTGATCATGGTATTTGTAAAGACACTGCATTACTCTATTTGTTATTTTCACCATACTTGTAGTTCAAGACATTTTCCCTGTTATTCTCTTAAGATTTGAATGCTTGAAGTTTAAAATGTTGAGAGGACTTCTAATAAGAGATGCCTGTCCTTGAGTAATGGGTTAGCGATAAGCAACATTGCTATTGAACATCTGAAGGCTCTGTGGATTATACAATTGCATTCTAAATTACAAAGGTGCTTTGTCAGGCAAACATAAACTTTCACTTCTGGGTTACTTGTACCTAGCACATCTCTTCTGGATGACCCAAGATTTTATTACCCCCATTTCCTATTTTTCAGCTGTCTGTCACTGAACAGGGTATAATTAGAATGCAGCCCTGCTGTCTTTGGCTAAAACCATGGCAACCACACTGGAAGGTCAGGACTGACTTGCCCTAGGTTGTTTGGTAGGAATGATAGATTCTTTGGTGACAGTTATGTCTTAGCAGTTTCATTTCAGTCCTGTCTCCTCATTCTGCATGATCCTGTTTACTGATCTTGGGGTTCCTGTCCCTCCCTTTTAGAATTTATGAAGTAGGTAGACTTGATCAGGATCTAGGGAGAAAATGCACTGAAGCAAGGATCTGTGCAAAATGAATCAATAAAAGCTACACAACTAGCTCACCATAAAAGAAGAAATTTTTAAAAATCAAACATCTGATTTCTTTTTTGACACATCCCATAAATTGTGGTTAATCTTCAGTGCCCAGTACCGGAAGGCTAAGCTGACTAGCACTTAAAGTCCGTGAAACAAGGGTGGGTGGTTAACATTTGCTAGTGGCATTTTACACCTTAACATGGAGATCACTCCAAGTTGCAACTTAAATATCAGCATTGAAGATGCTTTTGCAAGTGGTCATTACCAGACACCTATGCCTCACACTTGCCCTTCCAAGAATTACTTCGCAGAAGTTTCTGACAATTGGCAAAAGAAAATTGCCCCCAGAAAATCCTGTCTCAGTGAAAGACTGAGTTTTGGGTCAAACATCTGCCTAAATACCTTTTATTAAGTTTTCTAATAATGTGGCTCCAGCAGATGGATAGATTTAACATTGGGATGTAAGGGCCAGACAGTATGACTTTTAGGGGTTTTCTGTGGGAGAGAAGTGAACTGCTTGCATTGCACTCAACAGTCACAACTTTTCCCATGTATCTGGACCCCTATGATGCTCAGAACCATCCAGGGGTCTTTAAAATTATACCAGCTTAGCCAGCTGCCAGGGATCGAAGGCAGCGTTTAGTCAGTTGGTCGACCAGCTTTTGTTGAGCGCCTCACTCCCACTAGGCAAGGTTCCAGGAACTCAGCGTGTAGTTGCCACTAGAAATGATGGGAAGTGAGTGTTGTGATGCAGGAGGTAGCCCACGTGTTTAAATATGATACTCCAGTGATGTGCCTGACCTCCCCACACCTGGTCCCTCTCCTGCTTTGTGGCTGCCACTTTTCTCTCCCAGCTCACTGTCTTGTAGTCTTCCCTTAAAGGACGATGAGAGAAATCAATCCCTAAGTAAGCCTGTGGGTTTTGTAAAACAATGGTTTCTGCTTTGGTATGGCAGAGAGATGAAATGCTACTGGGATTTTTATTAAAAGAACCAAATATGTGAAAAATGGGTTAAATATGTGCATATAAATACTTCAGGTACACTCCTGCCACAAATAGTGACTAAGACACATCTAAGGTTTTAAAAGACAGTATCTACCAACATCTATTTATTCTGTGTGCCCCCCGCAGCTTATGAAAATCTTTTTATTCAACTACCTGTGACCCAAAAATTTTAATCATCCTTTCATTCCTGTGGTGATGATATCTGCTATTTGGTCCCTTAACAAGAAAAAGTAATTAGCTGACACTTAATGATCATTGGATTTAATTTCTTATCCCATTCAACAGTAGTAGAAGGGTTAAAAGAAGAAAAGACCCTCTGCTTCATAATTATTAGGACAAGTCAAAATTGGGTTTGTTCATAAAATCATTAACCTATTTTCTCTTAGCTGAGAATTAAAAAAAAAGGCTTGTGGCCATTTTTAAGATAAAATACTGGGTATTCCATGTGATATTTGTTAAATATGAGGTTTGGCCATTCTTCTCATGATTTCATGTAACAGAACTTTTGTTATTTTAAAACTTAATGGTTATTCAATAAAGATTAGGTATAGTTAATAAGACTAATCCTGAGTCCAAAATAATCGATCAATTTTTAATAATAGTTTTAATTGTTTATTTGAACAATGCCTATATGTCCGACATTCTCTTTTTTTAACTTATTTTTATTATTTAATTAACTTTTTACAAGCCCAACCACATTTTTCCCTCCCTCCTCTCCTCCCAGCTCCTCTCATCAATCTGTCCATCCACTCCTCCTCCTTCCTCTTCAGAAAAGTGCAGGCCTCCCACATACATTAGCCAGCCATGGTATGTACTCAGATTGTTGCATGGACCAAATGCCATCAGAGAAGCTTCACTCAGCAGAAGATGGAAACAGATGCAAATAGACCTCAGGGAATCCTGAAGAAGAGGAGGATTATGGGAGCCAGAGGGGCCAAGGACACCACAAGAAAACCTCAGAATCAACTAGCCTGGGCTGAAAAGGGGCTCATAGAGACTAAATTGCCAACAACAGAACTTGCATGGCCCTCTAGGCCCTCTGCACAAGTGTTACAGATGTGTAGTTTGTTCTTCTTGTGGGATTCCTAACAGTGGGAGCAGTGGCTGTCTCTGACTCTCTTACATGCATTTGGTGCCCTTTTCTTCTACTAGTTTGCCTGTCTAACCTTAATAGAAAAGGAGGTGCCTAGTCTCATTGCAACAATCAGTTTTTTTTAGTGAAGCAAGAAAGCAAGCATCACTTAGGACAACTCATCAAATTAGATGTGTCAGCGTTCAGTCTCGTCACAGAACTTCATAAGAACACATTTTGTTTGTTTATACTTAATGTGAACTATAGAGCAAAAAAGCATCATCAAAAGTAACTCCATATAGTTTCCCTTCATGGCATACAAGCCAGAGAATACCTATTAAGTATGTTTCTAACTTAATAATTGAATGCTGTACATTTACAGTGGCTTTACCGTTTTAAGATGTAAAGGAATAGTCACCTCTTAAAAGTCACTCAAAATAAGCAATGAGGAGGAAAAGAAACAAAACCTCCCAACTTTGTCCTTAGCAGAACCCTCAACTACAGGCATAAGGAAGGTGAACATGTGATGTCATGGACACAGTAAATCAATGGTGGTAATGTGGGCAACAAAAAATAGCCACAGCTTCAAGTCTCACTTGGAGTCAGCAGCTCCCAGTTCTCCCAAGCTGGGCCCATCTGAGGGAAACCAAAGATTTGTTTGCTGAAAATGATGACAACTCCTGGTTCGTACTTCTCCAGATTGAGTTGGGCACAGTGACAGGTGTGGGGCAGTTCTGAGAGATGGACTTCACAGATATTCAATCTGCAGGTTATTGGTGAGACAGGATGGGAGAACAATATGCAATATTGTCAACAGCCCTGAGCAGCCAATCCCTGTTGGGTATAGAGAAGTAACAGCTAACATAACTCGTATTTGTGAGAGGTGTGGCATGAAATTGCTATGTACTATCCTATTGTGTAGCATTGTTCTCATAGAAATCTTACAACAACAGTGATTGGTAAGAAGAACCCACAACACTCAAAGATGACTAACAGGATTTTTAAAACTCATTCTTTGGGAATTCCATACAAATGAACAACAAAATATGATCTTAGCCATTCCCTATTTCTTCTCTGCACACACCCAGATTCCCCTAAATACATCCTCCTCTGGGTTTCATGTCTTCTTAAAAAAAAAAAAAAAGTTCAATTAGTGTTGCCTATATGTGCAAGTGTATTGGGCCATCCATTGGAGTGTGGGCTATCCCCAAAAGAATTATTCTCCATCTCTGAACAGCTATCAATTCCCAATAATAATTCCTTGGTTACATAATCTCCCCCATTCATCCATTCATGCTGGAATGTCGCCTGGCTTAATCTTGCACAGGTGACCACATCTGCTATGGTTCATGAATGCAATTGTCATGTCATGTCATGTCCAGCATGCCCAGAAGACAGCATTTCACAGAATCCTTTTCTACCACTGACACCGTGGTGGCACACATCTATGATACCTGCTTCTCAGTTTGCTGTGATAAAACACCATGACCAAAGGCAGCTTGGAAAGGGAAGGGCTTATTTCAGCTTATACCAGATAACAGTCCTCACTGAGGAAAACCAGGGCAGGAACTCAGAGGCAGGAAGTGAAAAATACCTCAAAGGATTTGCTCCTTTGGGGGCAGCACGCTGTGAGCCTAGTCCTCTCTATCAATTGGCAATCAAGAAAATGCCCCCACAGTCTTACTCACAGGGAACCTGATGGAGGCCTTTTTTCTCTGTTAAGGAGACCTTTTCCCATTTGACTCTAGTTTGACAAAAAAAAAAAAAAAAAAAAAGATAGCCAAGTATGCCAAGTATGTGTGATGGCCTGTGACTTTAATGCCGCACTTGGGAGGCAGAGACAGGCAAACCTCTGTACAACAGCAGCCAGGGTGACATAGTGAAACCCTGTCTCAAAAATAAATAAGTATGTAATTTATCTAAAACAAAGATAGTATATAAAATGCTATACAAAAGAGGAAGAAGAGAAAGGGGAAGGGGAGGGGAGGGGGGAGGAGAAAAGAACAAATTAAGGGAAGAAAAATGATTTTGCTCTAAGTTGCAATATGTCAAAGAAGTTCATAGAGCTTTGTCAGTAATGATTAAATGCTGACACTTATGAACTTAAGCAAGATGTCAAAATAACACCAGAAGAAACAATAGCAGCTACAATATGATGGAACAGAAAAATAATGCCCGCTGCTGCTGAAATGAAAGTCATTAGAGGAAACAAAATATCCAGAGAAACTGGATATTCTGCAAACATCTAGGCATACATAAGAGCAGTGAGGTTAAAAAAAAAAAGGAATAAAATTAGATTGAAAACAAAGAAATCTCAAAATGAATAGCAAAATTACATCGGTCTTAGGGAAAACACAGAAACTAAAGTGTCTTATCTCAGAGCACAGGAGACACAGCTAAAGCAGCCTTCAGAAGAAAATCACAATTCTGAAGTGTGTACACCTCCACGAAAAGAAAAATAAAGAAAGAAAGTAAACACCCAAATCAAGCTAAAAATTAAATAAGCCAAATAAAATCAGGACAGAGC
This sequence comes from Cricetiscus sungorus, assembly GCA_030556225.1. Lineage (NCBI taxonomy): Eukaryota > Metazoa > Chordata > Mammalia > Rodentia > Cricetidae > Cricetiscus > Cricetiscus sungorus. The sequence continues at coordinate 1,976,917 of JANBXA010000398.1, read as the reverse complement.
TGAATAGGCACAGAAAGAAGTTAATAATTTCAAAAACCAAGAACTAATGGTGCAAGAGACAAAAGTAAGTAATTAGTAGAAGTAAATGTAGAAATGACTAAAATAATTGGGCGTAGTAATCGACCGTAAAATCACAAAATATAACAAATGATAATAGAGGAAAAGTAATTTTAAGAAAAAGTTAATGACTGTAAGAGAGTACTCTATTGTATGAAAATCAAACTGATGTAAGCACGATGGATGCTTTTTTAAGAAAAGTCCAAATCCACTTCAACAGATTTTCCTGCTAAGGATCTGAGCGCCAAACCTCCCACCAACTCTGTCCTTATTGGAGGCCAAACAGAGGAAATCTGGAAAGTTACCTCAGCTTTCTTACAGAATCGAATTGATTCTGAGACTGAGCACACTCTAAGGTCTGGAGACACCACTTGGCTCCTCAGGCCACTCAGCTTCTCTGGGCCACTCTCAGCCCTTGTGAGGTGGCTTCCACTGTAACCTTTCCCACCATCCATCTTACTTCTTCCAGGCCATAAATGAAATTTCCCTCCTACTTCAAAATCTTCCAACCTCTTCTTTCTTGAAGAACCAAGTCATGGCTCATTTGTAAGGATCAGACCCCCCTCAATAAGATAATTTCCCTACTGACTAACTCAGGGCTTCTGACAGTTCCCTGTACTTTTTTTTTTATAAATACCACACAGGTGTCCACTCCATCACTCATCCAAAGGAAGGAGATTATACAAAGGATTTTTCTCATGGAGCAGTAACTTGAAGACTATCTTAGAATTCTTCATGCTACACTGACCAAGACTATGAACATATGAGAAAACCATCAGAAAGCTAAACTTCTCCAAAAATACAGTGCCAGCCTCCACTGCTTATTTAGAATTTTTTTATAGGGATGTAGGAATGGTTCAACATATGAAAATCTTATCAGTGTAATCCACCATATAAACAAACTGAAAAAGAAAAACCATATGATCATCTCATTAGATGCTGAAAAAGCCTGTGACAAAATCCAACACCCTTTCATGATAAAGGTCTTGGAGAGATAAGGGATAACAGGAACATACCTAAACATAACAAAAGCAATATATACAGTAAACCAACAGCCAACATCAAACTAAATAGAGAGAAACAACTCAATGTGATTCCTCTAAAATCATGAACAAGACAAGGCTGCCCTCTCCCTCCATATCTCTTCAATATTGTACTTTAAGTTCTACCTAAAGCTATAAGACAAAAAAAAGAAGAAGAAGAAGAGAAGAAGAAGAAGAAGAAGAAGAAGAAGAAGAAGAAGAAGAAGAAGAAGAAGAAGAAGAAGAAGATGATCAAGGGAATACAAACTGGAAAGGAAGAAGTCAAACTGTCACTATTTGCAGATGATATGATAGTTTACATAAGTGACCCAAAAAACTCTACTAGGGAACTCCTTAAGCAAAGTGACAGGATACAAGATCAACTAAAAAAAATAAAGAAAGAAAATATATTCCTACTATATACAGATGGTAAAGGGGATGAGAAAGAAATCAGAGAAATCACCCTTTACAATAGCCACAAACAACATAAAGTATCTGAACCATTAATGAACACAAAGTCACATGAAGGTTTGGGGGTGCTTTCCCTTGGCACTTAAAACTGGGTCTCACTCTGTAACCCAGGCAAGTCACTATGTTTTCATTCAACAGTTTCTTGTAGTGGTGGTAGCAGCAATGGTGTTGGTCATTATAGTTGTTGTTTTGTGCTAACTACCCTAGAAATGTTAAATATTTATTACTCGAGAATAAAAATTGTTCTTTGATCTGCCTAGTTTATAATCTGAAGTATAATCTTTAAAAAGAATGTGAAATTAAAAGAATGAGATATTATCTTACTAATATAGAACAATATCGAAACCTATTGGAAAAATCTAAATAGTAGAGAACATATGTGCAAAAATAAAAATAGAAAGATAAATATTATTTATATTTCAAATTTTATGTACATATATAACACACAACACAACATACCAGCAATTATATATATACATAAATATATATGTATGTATGTATATAATTCATATAAGTTTACAAAGATGTAGCTAGTGTCATGGTGGATATATTCATAAACACATGCTTAAACCCAGTAGATATTACTAAAAGCCTGCAGTGTGAAGGATGCTGAGAGTTATTCAGGCAACGAGAACGAAAAGACCCCTCTCTACCTCATAGAACTTAATGTGAGGAAAACCAGATTAAAAATAAATTCATACAGTGGAATATTACTCAGCTATTAAAAACAAAGGACACCATGAAATTTGAAGGCAAATTAACAGAACTAGAAAAAAAAATCATTCTGACTAAGGTAACCCAGACCCAGAAAGACAAGCCTTGTATGTACTCACTGTAAAATAAAGGCTACAATCCACAGACCCAGAGAAACTAGGTAACACGAGAGGTCCATAAGGGGACACAAAGATCTCCCTGAGAAGGGGAAATGGAGATGTCATGAGGAACCTGAGGGAGGGTGGGGAAGGAAACATCAACAATCGGGTTTGGGGGCGCAAGGGGAGAATACTGAAAGAGACTACTGGAAAGTGAGGGAATTTCAGAGTCAGGTCAAAACCTGCTGCAAGGGAGTCTTCCAGGAATCTACAAGGAAGACCCCAGGTTAGACCCTAGAAATAGCAGATATGTAGACTGACCTGGCTATCTCCTATGACCAGACTGGTGCCTATCCCAATTGTCATCAGAGATGTGTCATCTATCAACTGATGACGACAGATGAAGGACCACAGCCAAATATTAGGCCAAGTTTGGAGAACCCTGCAGAAAAGGAGGAGAAAGGATTTTAGGGGCCAGAGTGTTACCCAAAGAATGAACCAGGGCTCATAGGGGATCACAGAGCCTGAACCAACAACCAAGAAGCCTGCATGGAATTGACCTAAGCACTCTACATATATGCTATAGTTAGCTAGCTTCGTCCTTTTTTGGAACTCCTAAGAGTGGGAGCAGGGACTGTCTCTGACTCTTTTACACATTTTGGGGGCCCTATTTCTCATACAGGGTCACCTTGTACAGCTTTAATACATGGGGAAGTGCTTAGTCTTACTGCAACTTGATATGCCATGCCTTGTTGCTACTTGTGGAAGACCTGCCCTTTCCTAAACAGAAATGGAGGAGGACTGAATTGGTGGGTGGGGGACAAAGAGGGAATGGGGGAGGGACCAGGAGGAGAGAAGGGGGGAAGACCACCAACAGGAAGGAAAATAAACGAATTTAAGAACAAATTATTGTTTATTGAACAAATAAACAAGATTGTTTTTTACAGTTGTTAAATGTTGAAAGGAAATCAGCTAGTCCCAAAATAAAGAACAGTATTATTTGGGAGATGATTTTTGTATGTTTGCACACTATGCTCTGCCCATTTGTACCATTCCATACCAATGGAATGACGAGAAGGGCTTTTAAATTTTTGTCTGTATCTGCACTGATGAATTAACACATGTGTGCACAGATCACAATCTCTTTTACATACAAACTCCAGGTCAGGATCAGGTAGAGATCCAAGGTCTCCATCTGGCCTGAACTCTGAAGCTACTGAGGAGACTGCCAGAAAAGCCTTGAGGAAAGAGAGCCAGTATTCTCAATCCCCTCCACAGGCCAGGACTGCAGGATGACTCACTATCTTTGGCTACTTACTCCCCCAGCTTCAAATCCCTGGAATCCCCTGTCATTACTACACTGTCTGAAATATGTATTCCATGTGGCACAATGCACAGATTTATTAGAGAAACTATAAATAATAGTACCTTAGTATCACAAAGAGAATGGTTGCCTAGGTCCCTGCCCTCACACTGTTCTCCACAATTCTCCATAGTTCCTTGAAAACAGGAAAGCCCCCAAAGTTGTTCAGAGTCCTAGAATAATTTATTTGCCTCTCTGAAAGTAGAACCTTCTTCCCTGAAGACAGTGCCCATAAACTGCCATGATGATGCTTTGTACAAATGGTTGTGGTAGAAATAAATTTAGCCTTATAAAATGTGCTCATTAGAACGCCTCTTCATGCAGAGATGATTCTACAGTATTTTATATACCTTCTCATTGCTTTTATGGGACAACTAGATTAGACACTGCTCTTTACTTCTGAGCCCACAGAGTACTTCAAAGTCTAGTTGTAATTTGTGTCTAAAATGTGACAGAAGCCGTTTTATAGTCCTTCATATACCTCAAGACACACAAGAAAATATCTAGAGTTGTTCCTGTGGGGTTTTTTCCTCAACAATATTTAGACTAGGTGACATAAAAATATCCATTTTAATTCGACATGCCCAGAATTGATCTTCCAAAGAAAATATTAAAATGACTCTGTACTCATTCCGAAACTCAAAGATAAACAGAAACAGCTGCTTAATGTCTCAAAAGCCAGTCTGAGATTCATTTCAATTACCCAACAAAAGGTACCTCAGGTGTACCACTGCATTTTCAAGCTAAATTTTATGCCTATTAGAGATAAGCCTAGTGGCAAGCATCGAGTTCTTCTAGTTGTTAGCACTTTTATGTCTGACAGCATTTTCCTAATTCCCTGTTTAATTTTATTTTGACTTCTTTAGATAGCCATAAAGTGTGCAAGGTGTAATAATTTATATGGCATTTTGCACCTGTGGTAAGGTCAGTTTGAAAAATGTCTTAAAGGAGCTATTTCCCACACACACATATTTAAATTTCTTTGTTGCTCTTCCCCCTCCCAACCAGAAAGACAAAAGGAAAAGAAATATAATTTGATCACTTTAATTCTTCTATTCAAATCTACATAAAGCAAGCCAGCTTACTCCCAAGTTCAAGAAGTACTTATATAGGAAACTATATAAACAAACTATAGAAAGAAAATAAAAACTCTTCACACTATTCCCAACTCCTTTCACACACCTCCCAGTGGCAATGCTGCAGTGGCCCTCAAGAGCTTATATGGACATGAGCTTAGCAGTGTATATGATGTACTCTTCATCAAAGTCAGTAATCTTTATGACCCCAAGCCAACATAACTTAACCAATACACACATGGACAGAACTGTGTTCCTGTGTCCTTACCTTCTCACTGATGTCGTCATGTATCCATGTTACCTCATGTGTTCCTGTGTCCTGAACTTCAGACATGGCCCCCTTCAATAGAATGATTGACAGCCCAGCTGAGGGGCAAAGGAAAACCACATTTGGATATTTCCCTGAAATAAATTGTATTTAACACAGAAAACCAACAATTAAAAAAAATTGAAAATACTTTGTGTATTTTTAGCAGATGGTGAACCCAGAAAATTTTAATAACAGGCACAAAATGCAGAAGCATATTCAAAATATGGGGGGCAGTTATAAATGCTTTACGAGGAATGTACCTTGTAAGCTATAGAATAATGGATTAAGGGAGGTGATAAACTACATTTCTTTTTTTTTAATTAATTTATTATTTGCATTCTAATCCCAGTTCCCTCCTCCCTCCTCTCTTCCTGCCCCCCCTACTTCTCCCCCACCCCTGCCACCTCCCATCTGCTCCTCAGAGACGGTAAGGCCTCTCCTAGGGAGTCTACTAAGCCTGTCCCGTCCTCTGGTTGAGGCAGGACCAAGGTACCTCTCCACCCCAACACCCCTGTGTCTAGGCTGGGCAAGGTATCTCTCCATATAGTATGAGCTCCACTAAGTCAGTTTGTGCATTAGAGTTAGATCTTGGACCCACTGCCAGTGGCCTCATATATTGTCCCAGTTGCACCATTGTAGTTCAGTCTTATGCAGTTTTCCCATTTGTCAAACCAGAGTCAGTGATCTCTCACTAGCTCAAATCAGCTGATTCTGTGGATTTCTCCATCATAGTCTTGATGCTTTTATTCATATTACCGCTGCTCCCTCACTTTGATTGAGCTCCTGGAGCTTGGCCCAATAGTTACTTGTGGATTTCTTCATCTGTTTCCATCTGGATAAACTACATCCCTAATAATATTTGACCCAAATAACTCTTGAGATGTGTGCATCCATTGGTCCCATCCATAACTTACTTTTCTGAATAAACAAATTTATTTTCACTTTTAAATTCCAGCCCCACATTCATAACTATTTTATGTCACCATATACATAAGCACTGTTTCTACAAGCAGTGACTCTACAAGCAACCTTCCTCCCACCACTCAGGTATCACTCAAACATCTAGATATGCATGTGTGCAGGTTAGTTTGTGTAGGTCATCTTAATGTTCTTTCACAGCAGAGTCTTCTTACTTTAGCCAAAAAATCCCAAGCAGAAAAATCAAGAAATTATAGATTTTTTTTTCTCCTGGAAATAAAACCCACCATATCTTCACTGGTGACATTTTCCTTTTCTACTTTTATTATTTTCTGATCAACAAATAGACATTTGTAGTCAGGAAATGTTATGGCAGGGGCTAAAGATGGCATGGGGCCTAAGACTGATAGTGAGCCTACAGAGGACCCAAGTTAAGTAAGTAGAACCCACATGGGGCACTCACAACAGTAAGTAAATACAGCTCCAAGAAATCCAATGCCCTCTTCTGGTATCTTTTGGCAATTGTACTCACATGTACATACCCTTGCAAAGACAAACATGTGTGCCACATAATTAAAGAACAAATAAGGGGTCTAGAGCAGATGCCTCAGCAGTTAAAAACACATAGTGTTCTTCCAGAGGGCTTGAGTTCAAGTCCCACACCCCACATTAGGTGGCTAAAAACCACCTGTAACTCCAGCTCTTGGGGCATTGGCACCTGGCCTCTGTGGACACCTGAAGTTCTGTTCATATACCCACATACAGATATACACATATGCGTACACTCCCATGCATGCATGTGTGCACGCACACACGGGGGGGGGTATTTTAAAATAATAAATTTTATAATTTAAAAAATTAATTTTTAAAAATTTTTAAAAATAAGGTGTTTGCTGTTTTCTATCTCAAAGAATAACCTTAAATCTCAGGTTTCCAAGAACAAGAAAACTTGACTGATTTTCCAAGTCCTTTATAGACCAAATCGGACCAAAGAGCAGTTTTTTGTTTTGTTTTGTTTTGTTTTTTTGGTTTTTTAAAGATTTATTTATTTATTGTATATACAAAATTCTGCCTTCATGCTTGCCTGCAAGCCAGAAGAGGACACCAGATCTCATTACAGATGGACAGATAGTTGTGAGGCAACATGTGGTTGTTGGAAATTGAACTCAGGACCTCTGAAAGAGCAGCTAGTGTTCTTAACTCTGAGCCATCTCTCAAGCCTCCTAAAAAGTAGTTTTTATTATACCTGAAAGAAATAACCTTTTCTTGTATATCTACCAAAGTCTTTCTGTTTGACAATTCACATTTTACTTTCTATATAGATGATAAAGTCATAGTCTTAAGGAGTTTTCCAATCCTAGTCTGCCTGAATCATGTCTTAAAATTAGAAAGTTGTTCTCTAGACCTCAGATTTGTTCACTTATGCATCCTTTCTATACTATTAACTTGCACTGTATCTCTTTTACAATCATGTCTGCTTGAAAAAAAGTTCAAAATGACTTACGTTGAACTGTATCTTCAGACACACCAGGACTATTATTTTAAAATAAGGGCTATTTACTGGGTTAGCATTCAGCAAATCAGCTGTCTGGAATTAGCTTTAATTTGTATTAATAAGCCCATACTTCATTACCTTTTTATTCATTCATTCAATAATACAGCCCATGAACTATGTGTAGCATATTGTTTCAGGTGTTTAAGATACATACTCCATGAAAGGCAGAAAAAATCCCTGCCTTTTGTGGAGAGACAGGCAGAAAGGGCACACAGTATGTGAGCTGAGAGGTGTGCACTGACTTAGCAGGTGGTCAATACTTTAACAACAGAAGCAGAGAAGGCTGGGCCAAGAACACCCCAGGACAAGGTGCTGGGGGGTGAAGGAATATGGAGCTACCTGGAGAAAACAAAGCAGTTCTCTAGAGAGAATTCTAAAACGAAATAATTCCAGGCAGAAAGCCAAAACCGTCCCTAAAGTAGGGGAAAGCCTGACTTGTAGGGGGAGAAAGAAAAGAGCAAAAACAACTTGAGTGGAGGACCAGGCAAAAAAACAAAGAGGACCAGGCAAAAAGAAAGAAGGTCAGACTTGGACTCAAATGCCTATAGACTTACATCACTGTTTCCTTGAAGCAAGTGGCGCTTCTGCACATCTCGGGGATAATATCTCTTCATCTTGACAATTTCTTACAGAAATAAATTCCTATTTCATGGGATTAGGATAATTGTATGAGTTCATTCCATGTAATGTTTCCATGTGTAAATTCCAGTTTGTGGCTGATATTGAAAAAATAATTTTTAAAAATAGTGCAAACATTTCATTATCTGTTCAATTTGAAACTTTTTTTTAAATTTTTCTGTGTTCATTCATGGGTAAAATAACATTTCCCTAAAATAGTTATGGTGTTGAGAGAAGATGCATTACTTTGTAAATGTAAAACATTTCTCCAAGAATTAGATACTATAATATGGCTTGACACTGTTGTAGATTGTCATCACATCAAGCACCAGAAAATGTCTTCTAAAAATTTGAGTTAGGCATGGTGATGCACACCTTTAGTCACAACAGAGGTAAGCAGATCTCTGTGAATTTGAGGCCAGCCTGGTCTGCATAGTGATTTTTCAAACCAGCAAGAGATACCTAATGTCTCAAAAACTAGATAAATAAATGAATAAATGAGTAAGTATGTAAACAATCCAGTTGATAGCTGCTGAGAAAGGGCAGAATCATGCTGAGCATAGGTTGAACAAAAGAGACCTCAAAGCCCACCCTACAGTGACACACTTCCTCCAATAAGGCCACACCTACTCCAACAAAGCCACACCTCCTAACAGTGCCACTCCCTTTGGGGGCCACGTTCTTTCAAACCAAACCACCACACTTACATCCCAAAAATGGATTCCTGAAACCACAGACAATGTAGATGCCCACATACATTTTATATTCTCTTATGCAGATGTATCCAATAATAAGATTTAGTTTGTAAATTAAGCATAGTACAATATTTGCAACAAAAACAAAATAATTATAGCAGATATTCACATAAAAGGTGTAAATTATCTCCTCTCTCTCTCCCCTCCCCCCAATTTTGATATTTTTAGACTATTGTTGACTATAGAGAACAAAAACCTTGGAGAAAGGAGGAAGGTTATAATGGATTAAGAGAAGGACAAAGTGAGAATGTAAAACAGGAGTCTTAACCAAATATAGATGCTTGGTCATGATGTGTAAGTTGAAAATAAGAGCTAAGCAAACAGTGGGGTAAGCAGAGGAAAAATGGGGGCAGAATTTCTTTTAGGCAGCAAAGCTTGTGAGGAGTTAAAGTAACCCTGGCCAGGAAGAGGGAAGAAGTCATTTGAGACAAGTCAGCAAACAGTTGTCCTGTTACCCTGGAAGCAATAGGAAAATAATGGCAGGTTATAAAGAATGCATGTTTGTTTTGTCATGTCATATTTATGATTTGAAAGAGTCAAAGTGATAATAGTACAAAAAAATAAATCCCAAGATTCTACTGCGTTCTCACCATTGATTTTGGCACTTAAAAAAATTTGGACAGAAGTTTCCTGAATTTGACTTTGTAGTAGAATTGACCAACTTCTAAAATATTTTTTTAAATATTGAGGGTAATTTGTTGACAGAAGACATGAATGCTAATTCATTTTATTCTCTTTCCTTGTTTAATCACATATGTTAACTTGTCATATAAATATTACCTATTATCCACACCAAAATAATGCATAATATCTTATAGTGCAAGGCAAAAGATATTCGGTAAATGCCGTCAAAGTTATTAAACACTTCAGCCACACTGACCACAGCCTAATTGGTGAGGGTCACCTGTGCTGAGATGGAATGTCTGTGAGCCCAGACCCAAAATAGCCCCTGGTAGCTGAGAGTGGCCGCTGGTCAGTAGACAGCAAGAAAAAAATGGGAGCATTGGTCCTACAAGTGACTTCTGCCAACATTCTAAATGAGTTTGGAAACAGATTCAGCCATGGAGACTCCTGGTTAACAGCGCAGCCCAGCAGACACCTAGACTTCATGTGGGACCCTCAGTACAGAGCCCCAATGAACTCACAGAGACTTACAACCTTACAACCTTACAACCGTACAAGAGGGAGAGGGAGGAAGGGAGGGAGGGAGAGAAGGAGGGAGGGAGGGAAGAAAGGAGGGAGGGAGGGAGGGAGAGAGAGAGACAGAAAGACAGAGAGAGACAGAGAGAGAGAGAGAGAGAGAGAGAGAGAGAGAGAGAGAGAGAGAGAGAAGAAAAGAGAAGAGAAGAGAATACTGGTTGTTTTAAGTCAATATGTCTGTGATGATCAGTCATACACAACTACAAAAATAATGAAGCATTAATTTTTTAAGTATTTTCATTTCTATGTGTCTTTTAAGATTGCTCATATCTTTAAAAGGAACAAGCTTTAGTTTGTTTGGGCAGCTACAACTAAGTATAGTTAACTGAGCGGCTTCCAAACCACACAATTTATTTCTGGAACTCTACTGAATCCAGGCATCTGAGGTCAGGGCACCAGCATGCTGGAGCACCAGTGAGGGTTATCTTCCAGGCGCCATGTGACTACCACCTTATCCTTCCATAGCACAAAAAGAAGATAGGAGACTTTCTAGGGTTCTTTAACATGTGAAGACACTAATCTCATCCATTCCCCCTTCACCGTTATCTCCCAGCAGCCCTACCTCTTAATACCATTACACAGGAAGGTGGGGGTTGCAGCATATGAATTGGGGGCCAGAGACATAGACACTCAGAGCAACATGCTACAATGATTAGTTTAGCTTTCCATTGTGGAAGCTCTAATGCTGTGAGAGTCTCACTGTGAGCATCATTTGGTCCATTGTATCACCTTTTAAGTGTTATGATCATCTGAACCAAAACAGAAATTTAGGTCAGAAAAAATGTAAGACATTGCTCCAGACTGTACTCTCATGATCTGACCTCTCTTGCTACTGTCCCTTAGTGTTTCAGGAAAGAGTGGCTGCTTCTACAAACTAATGGTAGCATTATGAGAAAGCAAAAGACTGTACCGAAAAATGACTGTCTCCCAGCAGTAGGTGGCCTGATGGGAAGAAAGTACCTTTATCTTGACCCCTGCTTAGCTCTGATGAATCAGAACTGACATTTGACTATACACAAGACTAGCTAACGTTCTTAACCCTTCATCCAGCTCCTGTCGTCTAATCGCTTTCCATTTCCCCTTCTTTAGAATGCAAAAGTAATGAATGAAGCAACTTCTCAAATAATTACATTTCAAACCAATACACTTCATTAACTATGTCAGAAGAATCTGAGAAAAAAAAATATACCAGGGAGATCAGCTACTGCAGCCGAGCAATTTACTAACTGAACCACCTCCTCGGCCCCTACTGGAGATGTCTTTGTATCACCAATGATACATACATTCACCAGAAAGAAATATTCATGTGTCCCCACCTAAATACCCAAGAATTTTAACCTGGCAATGTGCCTAGAAATAAATGAGCATAGAAAATGGGAAATGGTGATCCTTGGCACTGTGTTGATTGAGGAAAAATCCATAAATTTGGGTTTTCAATTTGCCTTTATCATATATTTGAAGGTATGTATTTCTGCATAGTAATGTACTCAGAAATTCAGCAGCATAAAACGATCTTCAATTAATCAAGCTAATGGACTCTATGTACTCAAAATTGAAAACAGACACAAAGGACTTATTTTGCTTCTGCTCCATGAGAGTTGACTCAACAGCAAGCATATGGTGCAATCATTTAAAGGTTTCTCTTTCATCTGCCTGTCACATGCTGCTGGCCATTAACAAAAACCTCAGCTGAGGCTGCTGACCAAGAAGCTTCCCAAGGAGCCTCATGTGGCCTCCACTTCTTTATGATATGGTGGCATCAGGGAATCATATTTCTGGTATGGCAGTTCAAAACGATAAAAACAATGCACTAACTAGACTGGCCATTCCTGTGGCCATTCCTGACATAGCCCTAGTTATTTCTGCTTTAGTCCCCTGACTTAAGAACTTAAAAGCTGATTCAAATTTAAGGAGAAAGGACCTAGATTCACATCTCAGTGGGAGAATACTGAGCCACAGGTAAATGACCATATGGAGTGAACAATACTATGGTGTTTCATTTGGGAAATTATAATCCCCCACATACGTCAATTTGGACTAACTGAATTTCCCTATGTGAAAATTTTTGTGCTTTATAGAAGAATGGGCAGCAAACCATGGACCTGTGCCTGTTTCTATAAACAAAATTTTATTGAAATAAAGCCATGCCTATTCATTAGCAAAGTTGCATAGTTCCAAAAGAGACCATATGTCCTGAAAAGACATTATTAATTCTCAAGTCTGGGCAGTTTGCTAACTCTGTAATAGAATATTGATTAAGGATGTGGGTGCCAAACTATACTACTAGATTTCAAATGTCCTTTTTGAGACAGGCTCACATGTGTTCCAGGAAATCCTGACCCTCCTACTGCTACCTCTTAAGTGCTGAGAATGTAGGCCTGCACCACCACACCTGCTTTGTATAGTGCTGGGTATTGAGTCCATTGCATTAAACATCCTTGGGAACACTCCCAACTGGGCTCCATCCCCTAGCCATGTGTTTTAGAACAAATGCTAGACATCTCTAGACCATCATTTTCCAGTCACTGTAACTGAGAAAACAATAAAGTCTGACATTGAGTTGTGAGCACCAAGTAAAATAATCCACTAAAAAGGTACTATAAGTGATCGCAAATGCTAATTTTCATCATCAATATTGGCTTTAAATATCAGCTACATCAACTGCCAATTGGATTATGAGCTTGTATCCAACATCTCACCTTCTACAGTTTTCAGTGTGTCTAGTGAAGTAGGAAGCCCATTTCATCTTTATCTGTATAACTGGGAATTTCTCCCTTCAGTGCTATCAATGCTGGTAACATTTCCATGAAGTTCTATAAAAGCATCTATTCGAGCCCTTCAAATACATGACAAGTCTCTGTATTTTAGCTCTGTAACTTCTGTTCATTCCATCCTTTCTCATTAGAATCCCTTCCCTTTAGGGTAATTCTCTTTAAAAGTCATTTCCCCAGGAAGCAGCAAAATGTGTTGGACCTCCACAGAGCCCAGCTTGACCCCTGAACTCTCCATACTCTTCCAGTACCTTCGGTCTTGACTTCTCCTGCTCCAGAAGAGTTCTTCTGATGGGTTATTAGGCTCGTTGTTTTTGTCATTGTCATTGTTGCTTGCTTTTGTTCTCTTTCTTATATTCTGGAGTAGCACATTATATTTACCCCTATATGTTTAATTTTACACTCTAGCCTCTTCAGATTTTTTTTCAGATACCTCGACTAGTGACTAGAGTTTTGAACTTTCACTGCCCCTGCTAGCCTTATGCCACCATGTGTATTTCCAATGTCTGAGTCCAAGTCACTCCTAAATATTCCATCAGGTTGAACTCAATACCATGAGTTGTCAAAACCCAGTTAGAGTAGCTGGGAACCATTTTAATAATTACACTGGTTCCCCTCAGACTTCCCTAGGCCTGACTCTATGTTCAACCAGTCTCATGGTAAAGTGTCCTGCCTCTGATTAAGAAAAGTTGAAAGGCAATATGCATATACATGTTTTTGGAGCTTACTGTTTGGCACTGGACAACCAATTGGTTTGCTCTTCCCAGGGGAAGTCCACCTCGCTGACTCTCAATTTTACTCCCTTTCTTATAGTTCTTTGTGTAGGATTGAGGCCTCTTGAGACTTTTTCCCTGGGCTGTTTGGTGTGTTTGTTGGTGTTCTTCTTGTTTATCTCATGTGTTGGGAGGTCATGTTGGTAAGACATTACAGGTACAGCTTATGGTGTTACTAGGAAACATAATGTAGAAGCAATATCACTGATCCTCTGGCTGTTACAATATTTCTACCCCCTGTTCTGCAATGTTTCCTGAGCCTTAGGTGTGGGAGTGTTTTGTAAATCTATACATTCAGACTGAGTTCCACAACTCTGTATAGTAATTGGTTGTGGATTTCTGTAATAGTCTCTTTGACAAATACCAAGAGAAATTTCCTTTATGAGGGATGAAAATTACAGTTATATGTGGGTATGGAGACACATGGTGATATATTGCAGTTAGGTGTTATGCTGGCTTAGCAAATTAGCAGTTGCAGATTCTCCTCCAGTCATGTTAGCAAATAACATAAGCCATGAAACTATCTCTAACCTTTCTTTTTTTTCTTGCAAAAAAAAATTGGTAAAATATAGCTTTGTGAAGCATAGATTTATGTTTTGATAGTTAAATTATTTTATAGTATACAATCTGTTAGGTTAGTCCTTGACTATGTATCTGTCCACATGACTTGTCATAGTGAAATACAATACAACCAATTAATTGTTTTGTGGAATTTAAGTATAATATCTAAGTACATGTACTCATCCTGAATTCACATCATGCACCAGTCATATGAGTCTAAGACAAGACTGGTAATGAGGAGAAATGAGTATGCAACACTAATTTTAAAATCAACCCTGCTGCAAGTATCTGAATCTAGATTCAACATGCAGCATGGAGAGGTTTGTATTTCATCATTGACTTCAATGTTTTGAAAATTCTACCTTTATAAAATCAATTTTTAAATATATTTTAAATGATTTGATAAAATTATTAAAGGCATATATCCATACAAAGAAGGTTTCTAAGCATTAAATTCTGGTTCAATTTAATAATTTTGATTAAAATCTTCTAGAATGAAAAAAATGCCAAGATGCTATCTATAAAGGTAGTTTTAGGAATCTAGGGGTTTTTGCTGTTGTTCTATGCATTTGTGAATCTAGATTTTAATTTTTTCTTGGTTAGCCACCTACAACCAAAATTATTCAATTGAGACCTTAGGAGAACTGTAGGAGGCTGGCAAGATGGCTCCATGCTTAAGAACAATGGCTGCAGGCTGGAGAGATAGCTCGGCAGTTAAGAGCATTGACCGTTCTTCCAGAAATCCTAAATTCAATTCCCAACAACCATATAGTGATTCACAATCATCCATCCATAATGAGATCTGGTGCCCTCTTCTGGCTTGTAGACATACATGTAAATAAATAAATCCTGAAAAAAAAAAATACAGGCATCACATCCTAAGAACCCTAAAAGGGGGGGGGGGGATAAAGTGAGGTAAAATAAAACAACAACAAAAAAAAAAAAAAACAGAATAGGACAACACAATCTTCTTGTCTCCACAGATTATCAAGTTCACATACACAAACACACACACACACACACACACACACACATAGTTTAAAAATAAAATATTTTGCGTGAGATAACCCACTCACAAAAAGATGAACATGGTATGTGCTCACTCATATATGGATTTTAGACATAGAGCAAAGGATCACCAGCCTAAAATTTACACCGCTAGAGAAACTAGGATATAAGGAGGAACCTAAGAGATTCATACAAGGTCCCTCACAGAAGGGGAAAGGAACAAGATCTCCTGAGCATATTGTGAGTGGGGGAGGCAGTGAGTGGAGAGGGAGTTAGGAGAAAGAGAAGGGGAGAAAGGAGAACATGTGGGACCAGGAAGATTGATTCAGGGGATGAGTAGATGAGAGCAAAAAGAGAGATACCATAATATAGAGGGAGCCATTATAAGTTTGAAGAGAAAACTGACTCTAGAGAAATGTCCAGAGACCTACAAGACTGACCCCAACTAACAATCTGAGCAGCAGTGGAAAGACTACCTTAAATGCCCTTCCCTGATAATGAGATTGATAACTAACTTATATGCCATCATAAAGCCTTCATCTAGTAGCTGATGAAAACAGAATCAGACACCCACAGCTAAACACTGAGCCCCCCTGAACATAGGTCTCAGTTAGAAGACCTGGGCAGGCTAAAGGACCTCTGACAGTGAAACCCTGATGCATGAAAGGACTTTGGGAGCACATGGAGGGATACTACCTTAGCCTAGAAGCAGGAGGGAGGACCTAGTCCTTACTCCAAATAACTTGACAGATTTTGATGATCTGTCCTGGAAGGTATCACCCTCCCTGTGGAATGGGGGTTGGGGGTGAGATGGGAGGGGAGGGGAAGGAGGAAGGCATGGAAGGGAGGGAAAGGAAACTGGGATTGATATGTAAAATAAGAAAAAACAATAAATATATAAAAAATAAATAAAATATTTTCTTAGAAAAGAAAATTTGTGAATGTTTCATAAATTATATTAATAACACACTTTTGGTGAAATTTACCCTTCTCTTTTGTTTTATTTTTTCCTCTTTAGGTTTGGATGTGTGGAGGAGAAATGTTTGATGTTCCATGTTCTAGAGTCGGTCATATCTACAGGAAGTATGTCCCTTACAAAGTTCCATCTGGGACCATCCTGGCAAGAGTGAGTAACTGGACATCAGAAGAGTCTGGGCTCACCCAGGCTCTACTTCCTGCAGGCGGGTACTCAACTATATACCTGGTTGTCAAGAGTCCCTGTTTCTCTGCTTTACCTCTATTGCTTAAAGAAGTAGTAACTGGGATGGCTTTTGTCATTTGTCACAACATCTTCACATGCATTGTATTTAATATTAACCATTACCTTCTACTAATTCTTGTTAGCAGCTTTAAGTATCAATTGAGTCAGCCACCAGTCCAGGCTATGTGCTTGTCTCTAGTGTCAACCTACTGCAGGTTTCAAGACCATGTGGAAGCTTGCTCATGAGCACATGAATGACTAACAAGAGTAGTGTGAAACCAGGCCTCCCCCAAAATGGAGTAAATTAGATGAGGAAGTACAGGCTCAAACTCAAGTGTTTCCTCCTTTAGAACTAGAGTTAATGCTAGATACAGATTTAGACCATCCTCAAATTTCCCATAATTAACCAAGTCTAATTTTGTTTCATTTGTGTTTTGTTTTGTTTTGTTTAGAATGCAATTTTTCTTATAGATCAAATGCAAGGATGCTTTTATCATCTGCCTTTTAGGAGCTTCCATGAGTGTTTGGGAAGATATAAAATCACAAACTTTCTCCAGACAGTCCTAACGATGTCTCTGTCCTAACGATGTCTCTGTTGCTCTCTTCTTGGTTGTGTCTGTTCTCATCACCGTATTACATATGTGCTACAAATCTAAAAGCATGGTGTTTTCCAGATGTATTGGTGCTATGATCCCCTAGGGATCTAACTTTGAGTTACTTGTTTTGATTTCTTTACTAAAGTGCAATGTATTACCACTTGAGTATTTTCTACACAATTCAATATACAATTCAAACTGAAATGACCACTTTTTGTAAAACATAGTAGTAATAATAATTATTATTATTATGAACTACTTCACCAGGATTCATTCACATATCAATCTCACAAAGGCAGAGCTTTGGGTTTGTTATTTTACATTATGCCATCATCTAAAATACAGCTTAGAGAACATTCAGATAACTTATTGAAAAGTTTAATTAATTAGACTCCTCAAGGACAAAACATAGGCTCAAGTTGTTACTTAAGACATTTTAATGAACTTTAACAAAATTATCACCCTTAGTAAATCCCTTCAGGCTCCTGTTCCTGCTCCCTTGCTTTGTGAGGCTGTCAAAAGCACTCGTGTTTTTTCTCTACCCACACCCACTGTCCTTTTACAATTAGTAAGACATTCTAAAATGAAATTACATTTCACATTCCTTAATAGGAAATCATCATCAAACCACTCCCCATTTCCTCCAAAATGGAAGATATTAATAATGCAATGCACTGAATATGTGCTTAAAAATACTGTTTGGGGGGAAAACAGTCGTGAAATCATAAATGGATTAAAGTGCTACATTTTGAATAAAGAAATACAGTTTAATTTAGTCAAAGGACTTAATGCATATGAATGAGGAAACAACACAAATCCACAGGAAGGTTAATGAGTAAACAAATTCAAGCACACATTACAAATCAGCTGTGTGGATACCATTGCAGTGCAAAAATCCTAAAGATAATAAATGGTGTCTTGCCGTTTGTCAAGACACTACTTTCTGTCACTCATTCGCTTCATTCGTGGGTGGGTGGAGCATGAGGCCAGCTCAGAGTGTAAAAGATGAGTAGGAAAAGCAATGTTGATCCAAAAAGAGGTTGTTTGCAAAAAAATAAAACAGCTCATATATTTTGGGAGATTAATGAGGTACTTTGTCAAAAACTGTCAAATATGGGGAAACTAGGGTTGGCACATAAAACATCCAAGAAAAAGTGAATAATCATTCAAATGAAAGGAGTCCATAACTCTGAATTTTAATCTGTCCCACTTAAATTTTACTTGAGGGCTCATTTTTGGGTTTTTTATTTTTTTTCCCTAAACTGCTAGAGCAATCAGAAAGTCATAAATATTGAGGCTCAAATGTCACTCTCAGGAGCATTTTATGATCTTCTGAAATATATTAAAATGAAAAACAATTCTGGTATTTTGTGGGAGAGACTCAGCTACTTTGTCACACTCTGCTATGACTAAATCATTACAAAGAATGAGAAATGCAAAGTCACATCCCGTAGGTAGATATTTTAATCTCCCTGGCCTCGTTAGGAAATGGAGATGAAGCTGGCAATGTGACCCCAAAGGCTTGTTTATGTACTTTACAAAGCTCATTTAATCTGGTGAAAATGTGTACTTTTCATTTACGGACTTATGAAAATGATGATTCCAGCTGCCTCCAAATACACAGAGGTGTAAACCCATGCTCATGCATGCACACACATACACACAGGCTGAAGTCCTTTAGTCAACACACTGGTGTATATTATTCGAAACAAATTCAAATAACCTTATTCATCACTTTCTCTTTAGCACTGGTCTCTGACAAGAGGACATGACATAAGTTACCCATCTGTGAAACACATGATAACAAATGATTCTCCACATTTTCTGGGAACATGTGTCTAAACATCAGCAGGAAGTACAGTGCTATTGTAGTTTTGAACTTCAGTTTTTGCAAATAAAAGGTTTAAAAGAATTAAGGATACCTCAGTTTGACTAACAGATTTCTTTTTCTTTTTTTCTTTTCTTTTTTTTTGAATTTATTTATTCAAACAGTCTCCTCTTATAAACAAAGGGATGCTAGAAGATCGCTGTAACAATCACCATTTGATACAAGGAAAGATGAGCTTAGTGCCCCATGCTCTTTCGTGGTTCACACACAGAGTAATGGTCCAAACCAGTGCTGTGGTCTCTTGTTGCCTGGGGAAGGTCCAGGTTCTCTTTACTCATCTTCATAGCCAGTAGGAAGTGGGTTCACATGAGGGTTGTGGTACAAGGTATGGTTACCATCTCCCCAGGGGAAGAGCTTAGTTCTGATGAGGAGTTAGGGATAGGCGAAGAACATAGTGCTCTGTGTTGCCACTTCAGGAAGAGGTTGAGCATGCTCACTCTATCTTGGGAACGCCAAGAAGGGCCTTAACATGCAAGCTGAACCCTCTTTGCCATAGGTGTCACTCGATATGGGCCGCCCCAACCATGGGAGACCCCAGCCCAGAAGCCCAGAAGCCTCAGATGCACACACCACCACCATCTTGGAACTTGATTAACAGATTTCCAAGAATTCAAAATTCAGAACCAGTGACCAGAGTCAACTTCTAGCCATGTTTTCACCCAGTCTTCAGTGAACCGAGAGAAAATAAAAATCATAAAGCAGTGTTTTTGATCTACCAATATAGGTTGTATGCATTAATATAGAATTCTCTCTTACTGTGTGGTTCAAGGTAGTCAGTTTGTCATTGTTAATGCCCTTGTGTAAAAGCAAAAATTAATCCCCCTATGTCATTTCTTCAAAATGAAAAAATCTGGAACATGGTGACTTACTGGTTGTTTCATGTGGGAATTGGAGGGTTTCCTTGGCATTCAAAATCCTGTTTAGTTTCTGAGTCGACCTTGGGATCTAATGTCAGCATACTGGAGCACAACCTTGGCATCTTCAGCCTGGAGAAAATGAGCAGTCCCTAGAGAAAGGATGACCCTATCTACAGTTGTTGACAACAGAAGACTCAAGTGTTGTGACAACGATCATCTGCTTCAGAACGACAGTGGCTGTGTTCAACACAGGACAATGAGCAGCAGAGGACAGTTGAAAAATGTGTTGCCCCAGGCTGAGAAACAAATGGGCAGAAGGATCCCAAGTCCAACTTCTCTTTCTGCTAAGGCAGGAGTAATGACTAGCACCTTGGGGACTGTGGGAAGGGACTCCGACTCTCTTGTAGCTGCCAGTGTGTTCTGAGACCTAAGCCACCAGGTTTGAAGGGGGTACTCAAACTGTAAAGACGTGAATAGAATGGCAGTCACCCCACCGCAAACCACCCCAACTGACTATAGCGTAATAGCAGCATCATGGCCCTGGGAAGTTTCCTTAGGAGGGTCCCCCAAAGAGGACAACTGTGTAGACTGTGAGGTGGGCAGTCCTGGAAGCACAAACCACCATCCTTCCTGCTGACAGGCAATAAGGCTGACAGGAACCAAGTGTGAGAGAGGAGCAAACTCATGTGTCTGTAAACTCACATGCATGTGCATGGGTGCAGGGGCAGAGATCAGCCCCCAGTATTTTTCCTCACAGGCTGCCCACTTTGTCTGCTGAAACAAGGTCTCTCCTGGGACATGGACTGAAGAGTTAGTCAGCAAGCCCTGGGGACCCACCTGTCTCCACAAACCTAGCCCTGGAATTGCAGGTGTGCACTACCATGCCTGGCTTTTTAGGTGGGTGTAAGAATCAAACTCAGGCAGGCCCTTGGGCCTGCACAGCCAACATTTCACCAATTGAACTGTCTCCTTAGCACCAAGACCCGAAACATTCCCTATCCTAAGTCTGTAGAGGCCCAGCAGGGCATGCCAGCCAGGACTTCATGTCTGTCAGGAATTTATTTTTGATTCTAAAATCACATCTTGACCTTAATGATAACCACTCAAGAATGTGGGGAAATTTAGATTTTTACAGATTTCAGGATAAAAAAAAAAAAAAAAAAAAAAAAAAAGGATTATGTTTTCTAGAACGTTCCATAGTCCTGGGAAGTGGCAACTCAGCAAAAAAGAGACAGATGTTAAATGGCAAATGAGTAGACTTGGGATTGTGATCCAAGATCTGTGTCAAAATATCCCTACCTTTACAAAAGATTTGGAAGAAAAAGCATCTGTTGTAGTTGGTTGTTTTTCACCAGCCAGCCTGGTCCCACTGCCACACCAGCCCCAAATAACAAGCTGAGACTCTGTTTTTGATACAATGCTGTTGGCCAGTTACTATCATTGTTTATCGGCTAACTCTGTCTTAATGATTAACCCATTTTTACTTATCTAAGTATTTCCACATGGCTCATCTTACCAGCCAGAGCGGCTGGCGTTCTACCTCTCCAGACTCTCCATGTTGACTCCTCCCAACTACTTCCTCTTTCCTCCTCCTAATCTCCTAGCCTCGCCTATCTTGCTTTTCTATTGGCCAACAGGGCTTTAGTCATTAATCAGTATGAGAAATATATTTACTGAATAACATCTCCCATCATCTCCTCTTTTCTGTCTAAAATAAAAAGAAGGGTTTTTAACCTTAACATAGCAAAATATACCATACAACAGTTATCAAATAAGAATCACAGTTAACAATATTTAGTCCATTAACATTTAGTAAGACTTAAAGAAAATATTTTATGATTTATCCTATCTTTGTGAGTCTAAAGTCTTATATGTAACTTATCTTTAATCCTATCTAAGGAAAACTATAACCATAACTATCTGTCGTTAACTCCTTCAAAGACCACAGAAGGATAATATATAAACTCTAGAAATGAAAGAGACAACTCACTGCCTGGTCAGTCACCCGAAGTTCTTCTGTAATGTTCCATCTTCAGCCCATAGGCCATAGTGTGTCTGGCAGACTCCTCAGCAAAGCAGAAAACTGTCTATTTGTATTGGCAGTTTGTCAGTCACTTTTTTCTCCTGTAGACTGTCTGGCAGCCTCTTCCAGGAAGCAGGAATCCTGTAGAAATGTCCATCTTGTTTCAGCAGTCACTTACTTTTCTGTGGGTCCTGCACATCCCAGTTTATACAGCATACAGTCAAACAGTCTAGACAAGAGCAGTATCTTGTCCAAATGGCTACTCTTGCCATATTAGAAGCAAATTCCATAATGCGTTTCTTCGATGTCCATCTTTCTTTCTGATGCAGGTGGTGTTACCAGGAGCAGTTGTGCCTCACTGTCAAGAAAAACCCTAAACCATTTTAAATGCCATATCTTGTAGGTCTTTGAAAGATTTGAAGAATGCCTATTTATTTTAAATACATCTCTGTATATCTAGAAATCCTAACTAACTTAACTATAAGTTCTAACTATCATAGGTAACTCTCTATAATCTGTACTAAATTATACATTACATTTTTTCAATGAGCTATATAAACACAATACTTAAACAAGAAGAGAAATATACTTATCACAAAATTGACCTTAAATTGTATCAATAAATGAAATTCCATTCTAAAACAAAGCATTCATATCTATACCATAATTCCCTTTTTTACCTTTAAAAAGATTGCTTGTGGTCATTAACCATTTATAACCAAGCCCACTTAAATGAAAACAAACATTTATAAACAATATTTGGGAATTTGAGTTACATTCTTTCCAAACTACTTCCTGCTGGTAGGGGGCGCTGTCATGGGATATCCTAAGAAGATGCAGAAATCTTGGCTGTAGTCTGCAAGGCTGCTTTGTCCAAGCTGTTTTGAATGTTGGATCACCTGGGACTCTGTTTCAGGGGGTCTGGCTTGACCAAACCACGTTAGTCTGGAAGAAATCTACAGCTTTTTATTTTCTGTGGAAACAAAAGTAGAAATCCTTTTCCCCAGTAACTTGTCTTTAGGCTTAAATTTTGGAGTCAAAGCATATATATATATATATTTAATCCAGCAGCATTTGTTTTAACAGTTGTTGTTATTTTCTCAGTAGTCAATTTAAAGATAACAGAACAGAGTACAATATCTAAAGTTTTTTTGTGCTTTTTATCTTTACGTGGCCTTTTTATTACTCTATTTCTTTTACTTTTATTTTTTTATATTTTCAGACAGGCTTTCTTTGTGTAACTTTTATCTGTCCTGGAATTCACTCTGTATACTAGGTTTACTTTGAAATCACAGAGATCTGCTTGCCTATCTTTTGAGTGCTGGGATTAAAGGCATGTGCCACCACACCCAGGCACATTTGTTTTTTTCTCTCCCAAGCCTATATACATTTTAAAACGCAGTCACAATTCATTGGTGTTTGTATTGTTAGTAGAGTTTTTTAAAAAGCAATGCGGTTTTTTTGTCGCTTATGTAAATTTTGGAAACCTCCGTTAAAGGAGCCGCGCAAATATTTACTTGTCTCTCACAAAACAGAGTCCAACTCAGAAAAATGCTGCTACCAAGAAGCCTTATTTGTCTTTGTTCTTTTGTTTTTAAAACATTTTTTAAGCTTTTCTTACTTTTAAGCGAAAGTTCTTATAGCCACGTTGGGCGCCAACTGTAGCTAGTTGTTTTCTGCCAGCCCGCCTGGTCCCGCCGACACACCAGCCCCAAATAACAAGCTGAGACTCTGTATTTGATACAATGCTGTTGGCCAGTTAATAGTTTTTTACCGGCTAGCTCTGTCTTAATGATTAACCCATTTCTACTATTTTAAGTATTTCCACGTGGCTCATCTTACCTGCCAGAGTGGCTGGCTGGCGTTCTACTTCTCCAGGCTCTCCATGTTGACTCCTCCCAACTACTTCCTCTTTCCTCCTCCTAATCTCCTAGCCCTGCCTATCTTGCTTTTCTATTGGCCAACAGGGCATTATTCATTAACCAGTATGAGAAAAATATTTACAGAATAACATCTCCCATCAGTCTGTGGACTTCATGGCAGAGGTGCCGAAGGGGCAGGCACAAGGTTATTATCAGACTGCATCTGAGACCTGTGAGGCTGACCCATGAGTGTGCAATGGAGGGAGGACCATGGAGGTCTCTGGACCACAAGGTCCATCCTCCTCTTTCAGACTGAGAGGAGGAACTGATGGTTTTTAAACAGGAAGGATCAGAAGAAATGCACGTAGAATAAAATGGAAATAAAAACTAACACTGAAGGGGAATGAGAATAAAGACAATAAATTACAAGTGCAAGGAAGCTATAAAGGCAATATCTTAAAAGATTTGTGTGGCTCAGTATTTAGCTGTGGGTGTCTGCTTCTTTTTCCATCAGCTACTAGATGAGGGCTCTATGATGGTGGATAATCTCATTATCAGGGAAGCAGGGAAAGGCATTTATGGTAGCCTTTCCACTGTTGCTCAAATTGTCAGTTGGGATCAGTCTTGTAGGTCTCTGGACATTTCTCTAGAGTCAGTTTTTTCTTCAAACCTATAATGGCTCCCTCTTTTATGCTCTCTCTCTCTCTCTCTCTCTCTCTCTCTCTCTCTCTCTCTCTCTCTCTCTCATCTATTCCTCCTCTGACTCAACTCAATCTTCCTAGCCCCACATGCTTTCCTCTCCTCCCCTTCTCTTTCTCCTAGCTCTCTCTCCGCTCACTGTCTCCCCCTGCCCAATATGCTCAGGAGATCTTGTTCCTTTCCCCTTCTGTGAGAGACCTTGTATGAATCTCTTAGAATCTTTCTTGTATCCTAGTTTCTCTGGAGGTGTGAATTATAGGCTAGTGATCTTTGCTCTGTCTAAAATCCATATATGAGTAGTACATACCATGTTAATTGTTTTGTGACTGGGTTACCTCATTCAGGATGAGGTTTCTTCAAGTTTCATCTATTTGCCTGAGAATTTCAAGATTTCATTGGGTTTTTTTCCTCAGAGTAGTACTCCATTGTGTAAATGTGCCATATCTTCTTTATCCATTCTTCAGTTGAGGGGTATCTAGGTTGCTTGCTATTACAAATAATGCTGCTATGAACATAGTTAAACAGATGTCTTTGTTGCACAGATGTGGATCATTTGGGTATATGCCTAAGAGGGGGATTGCTGGGTCTTGTGGTAGACTGATTCCCATTTTCCTGAGGAATTGCCATACTAATCTCCAAAATGGCTGTACAAGTTTGCACTCCCACCAGTAGTGTTGGAGTGTTCCCCTTTCTCCACATCCTCTCCAGCATAAGTTGGCATTGGTGTTCCTAATTTTAGCCATTCTGGCAGGAATAAGATAGTATCTCAGAGCTGTTTGATTTGCATTTCCCTGATAGCTAAGGATTTTGAGCACTTTCTTATGTGTCTTTTTGATTTCCTCTCTTGAGAATTCTCTCTCTTCAGTTCTGTACCCTCATATTTAATAGAGTTATTTGGTGTTTTGGTGACTAGTTTCTTGAGTTCTTTGTATATTTTGGAGATCAGCCCTCTGTCAAATGTAGGATTGGTGAAGATCTTTTTCCAGTCTGTGAGCTGCCATTTGGTCTTGTCAAATTGTCTGTGTCCTTTGCCTTGCAAAAGCTTCTCAGTTTTGAGGAGGTCCTATTTGTTAATTGTTGATCACAGAGACAGCTGGCCCAAACAAGGAGGAGATAATGGGCCCCCAACTGACAGCTGGGGATCCAGCATTGGACCAACTCAGACCCCCTGAACATGGGTCTCAGAAGGCCTGGGCAGTCTAAAGGACCTATGACAGTGGAACCAGGATGTATCCCTGGTGCACGAAAAGACTTTGGGAGCACATTCTCCATGGTGGGATACCCCTTTAACCTAGAGGCAGGAGAGAGGGCCTAGTCCCTACTCAAAATGACTTGACAGATTTAGATGGCCCCTTCTGGAAGGCATCACCCTACATGTGGCATGGGGATGGGATGGGATGGGAGGGTGGGGGAGGGCATGGGAGGGTGGGGGAGGGCATGGGAGGGTGGGAGACAGGGAGGGAAGGGTCAGTATGTAAAATAAGAAAAACAAATTTAAAAAAATTTTAAAAAAATATCTATGTGGATTTTTTTATACATGCAAAAACATGGTTAGGTTCAGTGGACTGTGTATGAAGTTTCCCTCTAGGCATATGAGAGAAGATGGTATCAGCACAAAAACAGAGGGATGAGGAAGGGGAGAGAGGAGGTCACGGATTTTGTGTAGGTAAGTGAATTCTGATGTGGGCTGTGGGAGCACCAGGTCTAGAGAGACACATTTTGCCTAGATTCTGCACTTCTGCAAGAATGTGCACTATTCCCTTAATGTTTCCTTTCTAGAAGAGGAAAAAAAGAAAAACTGCTGATTTGTTGGGTGTGATTCTAGGGCTTAAGCAAAAAGCAAGTCAAACACAAAGCTTAACTTCTATTACCTATGACAGTTGGGTAGAGTAAAGATGGTTCATCTGTGTGTCACTAGAATACTGACCACCAGAAGGACAGAAGGGAGGAACTAGGGTCATTAAATTCACTGTGGGGTGAGATCAGAATTTAACACAACTGGATTATTTGGAAACTTTTTTCAAGTATGTTATCACTGAACCTATGGCTTAATAGAAGAGACAATATATAACATGTATAAAGTATAGATAGATATACATATGTGTATATAGTGGTATATACTTGGTGTTAATAGGTTATGAGATTTGAGGGAAGGTTGTTTTATGTCAGGGAGATCACTTTGTTTGGTTAGTTGGTTTTTAAGACAAAGTCTTGTATATCCCAGGCTGGCCTTAGACCTTGAACTCCTGATCCTCCATCCTCTCCCTCCTGCAGACTCAGTAGTACATGCTGAAGCACCATCCCTAGCCTAGCTAGCAGATAGATTATGTTTAATGATCTCACAAAACACAAAAATACATGTTACAAACAGATTTGACTTTAATGAGTGTTCTTTACCTGAATGGAAAGTTCCTTGAAATTCCCCTACAGTTGCTATAAACCGTAGGTATGGAGGGTAAATTTAAGGTCTGAAATAAGACAGGCTACTTGACTACATTATGAAATGTCTTTTTAACATTCTTCCAAAGATCCCTTTGTCCCAAGACACTCCCCTGGTGATGCCCAAATCTGCTGACTTTAGGGAGTATCTCTACAACACCCTTAAATTTCTTGAAGGGCCTTAAAATTGCTAGAGGTAGGGAGAGTTGTACAGAAGGGGAAGAAAGGCTACAAAAATACTTCAGGGTACAAGGCAGACCACCTCAAGCCAATTACTAGACATTTCTTTGTTGATCTTAGTACTGGTGATTCCTGTGTGAACTAGTTGAAAGAGAAATACATAATATCTCACACCTGCAGCCTTCTCTTGTTTGTGTCACAACAGCTTATCTGTTGATAAAAAGCATTAACAAGGCCGAATAACTGGTTTGATAGCTGAAAATGAAATCACCAAGAAGACTGAAGAATAGGTTGATGGAAGGGAAATCTTAGCTCACACAAATTGACCTTTCTTCCTATATGGCTGTGAAGCAGTTTGTTCTCATAAAGCTGCCTGGCAAATAAGAGCCGCGACGTGACAGCACTAGGCAGCAGAGCACCCGTGATTCTTTCTAGTACTCTCCAAGCTGCAGGGCCGGGTGTTTTATTTGAGCCATCATGACATTCAGGGGCATGGTGGTCGATCACGGGAGAATGCAGCAAATGATAGATTCTTCCCCAATACTCTGCCGGTGTAAATGGTGAGCTCTGTTGTGAACCAGCAATCCCTCTGAAGATAATAGCCATCCCCAATTCTCCCTTCCAATATAACAGAAAGGGCAATATGGCCGCCCAGTCCTGGTGGCAAGGACTAAGTGTGATTCACATGCTGCACCCTTGGGCTTGCTGCTCTTTCCTTTTGGCTACAATATAAAAACAGAAGATTCTTCATTAGGATGATATCTTCTATTTAGATTTATTTTTTATAATTTTTATTTAAATGTAAAACAAGTTTGTTTTACATGTCAATCCCAGTTTCCTCACCTTCAACGTATTCCCTGTTCCCACCCCAACCCCCATCCCATCCTCTTTCTGCTCCCCAGGGATAATGATGCCTTCCATGGGGCATCTTCAAAGTCTGTTATATCATTTGGAGCAGGGCCTAGCCCCTCCCCCATGTGTCTAGGCTGAGAGAGTATCCCTCTATGTGGAATTGGCTACCAAAGTCCATCCATATATGAGGGATAAATACTGATCCACTACCAGAGGTCCCATAGACTGCCCAGTCCTCCCAACTAACACCCACATTCATGGGGTCTGGATTGGTTTATGCTGGTTTCCCAGCTATCAAACTTGGGTCCATGAGCTCCCCCTTGTTCAGTTCAGTTGTTTCTGTGGGTTTCTCCAGCCTGGTCTTAACCCCTTTGCTCATCACTCCCCCATGTCTGCAACTGGATTCCAGAAATTCTGCTCCGTTTTTAGCCATGGGTGTCTGCTTCTGCTTCCATTAGCTATTGGATGAAGGGTCTAGAATGGCATATAAGGTAGCCATCAATCTCATTATCTGGGGAAGGGCATTTAAGGTAGCCTCTCCACTATTGATTAGATTGTTAGTTAGATTCATCCTTGTAGATCCCTGGTCACTTACATTGTGCCAGATTTCTCTTTAAACCTATAACGGCTCCCTCTATTATGGTATCTCTTTTCTTGTTCTCCTCTATTCTTCCTCTGACTCAATGTTCCTGCTCCCTCATGTCTTCCTCATCCCTCCACTTCTCCCCTTCTCTTTCTCCTAACTCCGTCTCCCTTCAACCATGCTCCCTATTTGCTCTGGAGCTCTTGTCCCTTTATTCTTCTCAGGGGAAGCATGTATATCTCCTTGTTTCCTAGCTTCTCTGGCAATGTGAATTGCAGGCTGGTGATCTTTTGCTCTATGTCTAAATTCTATATATGAATGAGTACATACCATGTTCCTCTTTTTGTTACTGGGTTACCTCATTCAAGATGGTTTCTTCTAGTTCCATCCATTTGCTTGAGAATTTCAAGATTCCATTTTGTTTTCCGCTGAGTAGTACTCAATTGTGTAATAAACATACTGCATTTTATCTATCCATTCTTCAGTTGAGGGGCATTTAGGTTGCTTCCATGTTCTGGATATTACAAACAATGCTGCTATGAACATAGTTAAACAGATTGTTGTATGAATGTGCATCTTATGGGTACATGCCTGAGAGTATGATGTAGACTGATTCCCATTTTCCTGAGGAACCGCCATACTGATTTCCAAAGTGGCTGTACAAGTTTGTACTCCCATGGGCAATAGAGGAGTGTTCCCCTTTTCCCACATTCTCTCCAGCATAAACTGTCCTTGGTGTTTTTTATTAAAGCCATTCTGACAAGTGCAAGATGATATCTCAGAGTTGTTTTGATGTGCATTTCCCTGATGGCTAAGGGTGTTGAGCACTTTCTTAAGTGTTTTTCAGCCATTTTAGATTCCTCTATTGAGAAATCTCTATTTAGTTCTATACCCCACTTTTTAATTGGATTATTTGGTGTTTTGGTAACTAGCTTCTTGAGTTCTTTGTATATTTTGGAAATCAGCTCTCTGTCAGATGTGGGGTTGATGAATATCTTTTCCCAGTCTGTGGGCTGCTGTTTTGTTCACTAAGTTCTTTGCCTTACAGAAGCTTCTCAGTTTGAGGAGGTCCCATTTATTAATTGTTGATCTCAGTGTTTGTGCTACTGGTGTTATTTTCAGGAAGAAGTCTCCTGTACAAATTCATTCAAGGATACCTTCCATTTTCTTTTCTAAGAGGTTCAGTGTGACTAGGTTTATGTTGAGGTCTTTGATCCATTTGAAATTAAGTTTTGTAGATAGAGATAAATATAGATGTATATGATGTATATGCAGTCTTCTTCACACCAGAATTCACTATTTGTTGAAGATGCTTTCTTTTTTCCATTGTATAATTTTAACTTCTTTATCAAAAATCACATGTTGATAGGTGTGGGGATTAATATCAGGGTTTTTAACTTGATTCCATTGGTCTACCTGGTCTACCTATCTATTTTTTGTGCCAATACCAAGCTGTTTTCAGGACTATAGATCTGTAATAGAGCTTGCTCTGGAAGTTCCTTTATTGTACAGAATTGTTTTGGCTATCCTGGGTTTTTGTTTTTCCATATAAAATTGAATATTGTTCTTTCAAAGTCTGGGAAGAATTGTGCTGGGATTTTGATGGGATTACTTTGAATCTGTAGATTACTTTTCATAAGATTGCCATTTTTACTATGTTGATCCTGCCTATCCAAGAGTGTGGGAGATCTTTCCATTTTCTGGTATGTTTTTTAACTTCTTTCTTTAAAGACTCAAAGTTCATATTATATAGGTCTTTCACCTGTTTGGTTAGTGTTATTCCAAGATATTTTATGTTGTTTGTGGCTATTGTAAAGGGTGATTTTTTTTTCTCATCTGCATATAGTGGGGCTACTGATTTTTTTTTTTTTAGTTAATCTTGCATTCTCCTACTTTGCTG
Source organism: Cricetiscus sungorus (assembly GCA_030556225.1). NCBI lineage: Eukaryota > Metazoa > Chordata > Mammalia > Rodentia > Cricetidae > Cricetiscus > Cricetiscus sungorus. The sequence goes on along the minus strand of JANBXA010000398.1, from coordinate 1,946,567 downwards.
AAGGTGTTTATCAGCTGTAAGAACTCCCTAGTAGAGTTTTTCAGGTCACTTACGTAAACTATCATATCATCTGCAAATAGAGACAGTTTGACTTCTTCCTTTCAAATTTGTATCCCCTTGATCTCCTTTGGTTGACTTATTGCTCTAGTTAGTACTTCAAGTACAATGTTGAAGAGATATGGAAAGTGGACAGCCTTGTCTTGTTCCTGATTTTAGAGGAATCAATCACATTAAGTTTCTCTCCATTTAGTTTGTTGGCTGTTGGTTACTGTATATTGCTTTTATTATGTTTAGGTATGTTCCTGTTATTCCTCTCCAAAACCTTTATCATGAAGAGAGAGGTGTTGGATGTTATCAAAGGCATCTAGTGATATGATCATATGATTTTTCTTTTTCAGTTTGTTTATACAGTGGATTACATTGATGGATTTTCATTTGTTGAACCATCCCTGCACCCCTGGGATGAAGCCTACTTGGTCATGTTAGATGATTTCTCTCAAGAGTTCTTTGATTGATTTGCCAGTATTTTATGAGTATTTTTGCATCAATGTTTATAAGGAATATTGGTCTGTACCTCTCTTTCTTAGTTGTATCTTAGTGAGTCTTGGGTACTAAGGTAATTGAAGTGTCATAAAAAGAGTTTGGCAATAACCCTTGGTTCTATTGTGGAGCACTTTGAGGAGTATTGGTACTAGCTGTCTTTAAATTTTGGGTAGAATTCTGCACTGAACCCATCTGGCCCTGGGCTTTTTTTAGTTGGGAGACTTTTGATGACTGCTTCTATTTCATTAGAGGTTATAGGTCTATTTAGATTGCTTATCTGTTCTTGATTTAATTTTGGTAAGTGAAACCTATCCAGAAATTTGTCTATTTCTGTTAAATTTTTGAATTTTGTGGAATACAGATTTTCAAAGTATAACCTGAAGACTCTGGATTTCCTCAGTGTCCTTTTATGTCCCCCTTTTCATGTTTGATTTTGTTAATTTGCATGTTCTTTCTCTGCTTTTTGATTAGTTTGGATAAAGATTTATCTATCTTCTTGGTTTTCTAAAAAAAACCAACTCTTTGTTACATTGATTCTTTGTATTGTTTTCTTAGTTACTACTTTATTGATTTCAGCCCTCAATTTAATTATTTCCTGGTATCTACTCCTCCGGGGTGAGTTTGCTTCTTTTTGTTCTAGACCTTTCAGTTGTGCTGTTATTCTCTAATGTGACTATTCTCCAGTTTCTTCATGTGGGTACTTAGTGCTATGAACTTTTCTCTTTGTACTGCTTTCAAAGTGTCTCACTACTTTGGGGACATTGTGTCATCATTCTCATTGAATTCTAGGAAGTCTTTAACATTTTCTTTATTTCTCCCTTATCCCAGGAATGGTACAATTACACATTGTTCAATTTCCATGAGTTTGTGGGGTTTCTGCAATTTGTGCTGTTGTTAAATTCTAACTTTAAAGCATGGTGGTCTGGTAAGATACAGGGAATTATTTCCATTATTCCTATTGATTTTAGAGAAGGTTTCATGTGTCACTGAGAAGAAGGTGTATTCTTTTGTGTTTGGATGGAATGTTCTATAAATATCTGGTAAACCCAATTGGGTCATAGTTTCTGTTAGTTCCTTTGTTTCTTTGTTAAGTTCCTGGCTGGTGGTCATGTCTAGTGTTGAGAGTGGGGTGTTGAAATCTCCCACTACAAGTATATGAGGTTTATATGCGATTTGAGTTTTAGTAATGTTTCTTTTTTACAAATGTGGGTGTTTTGTATTTGAAGCATGGTGTTCAGAATTGAGACTTCATCTTGATGGGTTTCTCCTGTGATAAAAAAGAAATTACCTTCTTATCTCTTTTGATTGATTTTAGCTTAAAGTCTAATTTATTAGATACTAGTATTGCTACTCCCACTTGTTTCTTGGGTCCATTTGATTGGAAAATATTTTCCCAACCCTTAACTCTGTCTTTGAATTTGAGGTGTATTTCTTGTATTCAGCAGAAGGATGGATTCTGTCTTCCTATCCATTCTGTTAGCCTGTGCCTTTCTATAGGCGAGTTAAGACCATGAATATTGGAGAGAAATCATGCCTGGTACTGGAAACGTGCCAACTACCAAGCACTAGTGAGGTTGCCAGTCATAGAGGACTTATCTCCATTGTACTAGACCAGTATAATTCCTAACTGCAGTCAAAGCGATCCTCATACTGACATGTAAATGCAGTTCTTATGTCTTGACAATCATAGAGAACAGCTAGTTAAAATATAGAGAACTATTGACTGATGGGTGCCTAGCCCCAGCAGATACATCTGCAACACAACTTCTGCTCCATTGATTATTAATTCTTGTTTGTTTTTTAATTTGGTGGTGGTGGTGGAAGTGTGTGTGGATTTCCCCCCATTTTACTTTTGGCTGTTGATAAAGTGGGGTTATCTATTCCTATGTTTTTGTGAGTGTAGTTAACTTCCTTTGGTTGGAGTTTTCCTTCCAGAACTTTCTGTAGGAATGAATTAGTTGAAATGTGTTGTTTAAATCTGGTTTTATCATGGAATATCTTAGTTTCTCCATCTATAGTGATTGATAGCTTTGCTAGGTATAATAGTCTGAGTTGGCATCTGTGGTCTCTTAGTGTTGGAAGAATATCTATCCAGGAACTTCTGGCCTTCAGAGTTTCTATGGAGAAGTCAGGTGTAATTCTGATAGGTTTGCCTTAATATGTTACTTAGTCTTTTTCCTTTACTGCTCTTAATATTCTTTCTTTATTCTATATGGTTGGTGTTTTGATTATTATGTGGCAAGGGGGACTTTTTGTGGTCCACTCTGTTTGGTGATGGGCAAGTTTCTTGTATTTTCATTGGCATGTCTTTCTTTAGGTTGAGAAAGTTTTCTTCTATGATTTTGTTGAATATATTTTCTGCACCTTTGAGTTGAGTTTCTTTACCTTTGTCTATACCTATTATTATTAGTTTGGCCTTTTCACAGTGTCCTGTGTTTCCTGTATATTTTATATTAGAGATTTGTTAGACTTAAGATTTCCTTTGGTCAATTAATCTATTTCTCCCAGTGTATCTTCATTGCTTGAGATTCTCTCTTCCATCTCTTGTATTCTGTTGGTTATGCTTGCATCTGCAGTTGCTGATCATTTATCCAGCTTTACTATTTCCAGCATTCACTCACATTGTATGTGTGTATGTGTGATTTTTTGTTTGTTTATTTGTTTGTTTGTTTTTGTTTTGGGGGGAGTTGTCTCTATTTCATCTTTCAAACCTTGCACTGTTTGAATTGTTTCTTGCAATAATTTTTGGTTGTCTTTTCTTCCATTTCTTTAAAGGACTCTCTCATTTCCTCTTTGAGAGTATCCATCATCTTCATGAAGTTGTTTTAGAGTCATTTTCTTCTGCTTCATCTGTGTTGGGAAGAGCAGGTCTTAGTGGTGGTGTCATATTGATCTTTCTGTTGGACTGTTGTCTATCCATCTCTTCTTCCAGTGTGTACTGGTGGGGTCTCTCCCTCTCCTGGTAAGTACGGAGTCAAGGTTCTCTTCTGGTGGGTGCAAGCAAGTCCAATACTCCTGGGGTCTCCTCTTCCAGTGGATGTTGGGAAAACACACACACACACACACACACACACACACACACACTAACAATTAGTAAGAAAGGGTCATCATTTTGAAGGAGGAAGGAAATGGATATTTTGGAGGTTCTGGAGGGAAGAAAAGTAGAGGATAAAATCTTATTCTATTGTCATTTATTATTCAAAAGAGAATAGACCCTTCCAAATTCTGACTAGGGCGCTGGCAGATTCTGGATGGGCTGTTCCACTAGGTCGGATTACCCCATGCACAGTCCCCAGTCCTCAGAAGGCTCTGAGCAGGGCACCAGAAGGCAGGCTGGAAATGGGCCCAAGCTTACCTCCTCCCTTGGTTGGAGGTGGAACTAGGATGCTGGCAGACTCCAGATGGGCTGGTCCACCTGTACAGGCTCCCCCGAATGCAGTTCCCAGTCCTCAGGAGGCTAGATGGATTTTTTTTTAATTTAAGGATTTCAGTCACTTTTCAATAAATGATGTTTCAGTTATTCTCTATGACATTGTTCCCTAAAATAAGTTATAAATCTATGAGAAAATAAGATAAATCATTAAGATATGATTATTCCATTGCATGCTGTGAAGATAAATGTTATCTCAAGGATGCTCAAAATTCTATCAAAAAATATTTTCCAGGTGCACACTACACTCTAGGCAGAAATGCATATGGTACCTTAGGTATCTTAAACTGACAACATTGCACCTTTCCAATAAGTTCCAAGCATTTCTTTGTAAAGTAATGGTGCTTCGATGACACCATTTCCCCACCTCACACTGGAGACAAATAACAGTAAGCAACCCCAGTAGAGACCTCCTCACCCTTTAGTTCCACCCTCTTCTTGAACCCTGAATATTTGTGCAACATGAAAGGAAAAGTGAAGCAAAGCTAACACGTGGAGATAAGAACCAGCAACACCTGAAACATGACTTGCTTTCCCACAATTTGACCCTCAGTTGCTCCTAATTCCTAACCCAAGGAGGTCAGAATTTGAAAGGGTCTATTCTCTTTTGAATAATAAATGACAATAGAATAAGACTTTATCCTCTACTTTTCTTCCCTCCAGAACCTCCAAAATATCCATTTCCTTCCTCCTTCAAAATGATGACCCTTTCTTACTAATTGTTTGTGTGTGTGTGTGTGTGTGTGTGTGTGTGTGTGTGTTTTCCCAACTATAATCTGCTCATTCTGTATGATGTTCCTTGTATGTTTGTTTTCAAGGCTGACCTTTTGGCACTGGATAACCAACCGGTTCTTTCCTGGGGAATACCATCTCCCCCACTCTCAGCTTTCCTCAGTTGCCTGTATTGTGTGGTTCCTTTTTGTGTAGGATTAAGGCCTCGTGGCTTTTCCCCCACCCACTTTGAAATGCCCATTGGTGTCATTCTTTTTCACCTCATGGTTCTCTACAGTTTTTAAAACAATGTGGAGGTAAAGCATAGAATGGTCATACACAGGTAGACCCTTAAAGCAAAGGGGACATACACAGGCCTCTGCCATTTCGTGTCATAAAAAACACCTATGAAGTAAATACATTATTTTAAAATTTCACAATTTCCTACAACCTGTCAAAACTATTCTTCAGTTTAGTTTCTTCCTATGTATTTGAGCCTCATATTTTTCCCACCATGCTCCAAGGACTGCTATGTTCTTCCCAACAGTAATTCATTTGTTCATTTTGATTGTTTCAAATGTTCCCTAATGCCAAGTTCAAGTTCATCTACAATCTGTGCATCAACTATAAAGTGCTTCCTAGTATGTGAAACAGGCAATTGAGTTGAACAGTCTTTTAAGCTGTGAGGACAATGTTCAGCATTTGGAGGCCTAACACTAATGGCCAGCATTTTATTTTAGATTTGTTTATACTCACTGTGTTATTCTTTTGACTAAAGATAGTATTTAAGTTGTAGCTATATATACTTAGGTAATCATTGGCTGGACATAGATAATGATTGCTTTGCCTTTGTCATTTCTAATGAAATTAAAAGCATGCATATGTTTTATTTTGAGTTGTTTTTCAGTCTGTGTTAGTTTATCTTGCTCCAACCAGAGCATTTTGGCTTCTGTGTTGTTATTTAGCATTTAGATAGCTTGCTTCCTTGTAAGCACTTAAAAGCAAACTACATGGTGAGCTGACTGGTAGGCTAGAGGGATTTATAATTGTGGTTTTAATCATTATCCCCATTAGAAGTGAACATTTTCCTGCATTCTCAACTCTACTGGAGAGTTGGAAAGAAGAAAAGTTTGCTCAGACAAAATAGGTCCCTGCTGCTACAAATTAAGCCAGTGAAATTTAAGCAAATAAAGTATTTCAGTGCATCAAAGTCTCAATAAACAGATATGCAGCCCTCCACAGCTAGAATCGGCTGTTTTTCAGCTCTGGCTTCCAAGACTCTAGTCCCTCAAAAAGCCACAGGAGCACCTGAAGGGGAGGGACTCATTGTGTGAAGTTAGCCTCTTCCTTTGAGGTGTGTGAATGTACAATGCCACGGAGCTAGAGGCTTCTGCTTGGCTTCTGCTTGTTCATTTTCGTCCCCATGACCTTGTTTCCAATGGTTTATTAGTTCATGGCAGGAATTCCATTTCCAGCTTAAGTATGACACATTTTCAGGGGGGCAGAGCAGACAGTTAACTCTTAGTGATCTGTAAACTGAGAAATTACCAAACACCAGAGAGGAACTTGTAGTATCCAGATGATTTTGATGGGCTAATTCTGAAAAGTATTTGCAGAAGCAAAATTTCACAGATCACCCAAACATTGGACAGTCACATTATTTGACCTAAGAAAACTGCAATGAGCAACTAGAAACATAGTGATTTATTACTACCTGTCTTTGAAAGCATGGGGAATCAAATGGAGCCCACTAACAACTAGAAAACCAATGCTGCAGTATAATTTTAGGATGGCCTCCCTTTGCTTACAATGTTTGCTTCAGATGGCCTTATAACACACTCTCTCTCTCTCTCTCTCTCTCTCTCTCTCTCTCTCTCTCTCTCTCTCTCTCTCTCTCTCTCTCTCTCTGCCTCTGTGTGTGTGTTTGTATATGTGTGTGTGTTTGTGTTTGTGTGTGTGTGTGTGTGTCCCCCTCTCTCCCTCTCTTACTCTCATCCCCCCCCATATGTGTACAACAGTAATAACCAAAGGGAAAAAGCTATCAGTTTCAGAATGCAGGGGACATAGGAGAGACTGAAAGAAGGGTACTACTTGGGAGGATCTGTACAAAGGAAAGAGAAGGGGGAAGTGATGTAACTTTATTTTAATTATATATATGTAACACTACAGACAAAGTAATAAGAGAGCTAAGGAAAGGGAAAAAATGGTAATAAAATCTTGTTAATCAGGCCAGGGAGATGGCTCATCAAACCCAAGTTCAATTCCCTGGCCCCACATAGTCAATAAAAAGAGCCATATGCAGTTCTCTTTGTACCACACACTCACCCAACCCAAATGCACACAGACAGAAACACATGCACACACTAAATCAACAAATACAATTAAAAGTTTTGATTTTGTAAATTGTATATCTGATAAAGGGCTGATATAAAAACATGAATAACCAATACAACTCAACAATAATAACGAAATCCTAACTAATCTGTGTAAGAATTCATTTCTGAAAGATGGAAGACAATAGAGAGTTTCAATGGGTTCTTACATATAGCCAATTGATTTTCAACAAGTAAAAAGGCAAAGCTGTGGAGAAAGTAGTTTTTCAACAAATAATCTTAGAACAGTTCAATACCTTAAAAAAAGTCAATTCATATCTAGTTCTAGATGCAAAAATCAACTCAAAATGAGCCGCAGAACTATGCAAAAGACAAAATTATAATATCTTTAGGAAAAAGAGAAGGAAAATGTGTACATAAGCAAAAATATTTTAGACATAATGCCACAGAAACTATCCCTAGGGAAACAACTGATAAATTGAGCTTCATTGAAATTGAGACCTCCTAGACTGAAGAGAATAAAAATCCAAAATAAGGAGTGTTGGGAAATGCCTGCAATCAAGTCTGACAAGGAACAAGGAACGTGGATGCAAAATATGTAAAGAGTTCTCAAAATCCAATAATTTAAGGTAAAATGTGGACTGAGCATACTCTATTGTGCTGAACATACCTAGCATACATGAGGATTCAGTCTCCTGCACATAAGCAAATACATAAATATGTCTTAATGAGCAAAGAATCAACAGATACTTTGCCAACAAAGGTAGTTGGAGATTAAAATAAGGACACTTAAAGGTACTTCATGCCATCAGTCTTGATAGATGTAGGGTACTGCTGGATTGGTGTGAGATTTCTCAAGTATACCCATGCCTGAAAGAAACACCATGAACAGAATATGCAATGGAGCCCAAATCAGAGGACATTAATTTGTGTCTGAGAAGCATTTTCCTGGTAATACTTTTGGAAGGGCTCACTGTAGTGACTTATGGAGCACAGTCGGGGGAGGGAAAAGACAAGTGCACGCACATTGCGCACATGTGTATAAGTGAGTTTTTTAGTCAAGGTTTCCCTGTGTTCTCCAGAGTGTCCTTGAACTCTGATTCTTTGGTTTCCTGTGCCATCACATCTATCATATCTCCACTGTGATTCTGGATACTGCCTCCTGTTTTTATATGATTTTCTCTGAAGATCTGACTGATTGGCCAACGAGTAGTTTGATCTTAACTGTTTGCTGAGGTAAAACCCAAAGAGGCAAAAGAAACATTTAGACACATTGAGTGTGTTCACTACCTTATTAATGATGAAAGTTTCACCAGTAAATCTGCATTTAATAGTGTGCCAAGTTGTACATTTTAAATGAGTGGTTTCTTGGAAACAGCTATTCTTCAGTAAATCTATTTGTAAAGTTCAAGGTAGTGAATTTTTTAATTAAGGGTGGTAATTAAGTCATTTGTTTATTTTTATTTTTTTACTCTTCTGTGTCTAAAAGGAGCACTAGAGTTTTCATAAGCACTACGGTAAGTATATAAAATATTCAAACAAAAATTTAATAGAGACATGCAAGTCAAAGAAAGGGCTAACCCAAGTCAAGAGAAACAACACAGGTGACTGTAGCTTGTCTGTTTCCCGCCAGCTGGCCCACCGCCGGTCTGGCGTGCCACCCCAAATAACACGCAGAGACTCTGTATTTGATACAATCCTGTTGGCCAGTTACCATTATTGTTTATGGGCTAGCTCTGTCTTAATTATTAACCCATTTCTACTTATCTAAGTATTTCCACGTGGTCATATTATGGGGAGCCGCAGCCGGCGTCTTCCTTCCTCCCCGGTCTACATCTTGACTCCTCCTTACCACTTCCTCTTTCCTCCTTGTCTCCTAGCCCCGACTATCTTGCTTTCTCATTGGCCCAATGGTGCTTTATTAATTAACCAGTATGAGAAACATATTTACAGAATAACATCTCCCATCAGGTGACCACCTGCTAACTGCTCACTGAACCTTGGTGAAGGACAGAGAAATCGCCTGTCAGGGAAGCCTCTTATGGGGAACTGGATTAGCATCCTCCCCTATGCTTCTCACTGACTTCAAAGAAGTTTTCAGATTAGAGAAAAGTAAAGCAGGGTGAATAATTGTTGTGGAGACTGGGGGTGACTTACAGAGGTTCTCTTTCAAGAGCTCTACTTCTGGTGATATTACCATGTCATCAGTGATAAGAAGGATTTGGGGTGGCACTCCTGAGCAACTAAATCCCTCTTAAGTATCAAAGAGGAGACAAAGAAATACCTTCAAATCAAAAAAGGCTTCTTGAATGCATAGGATAGCAGTGTGATTCCTTGTTGTAGGAATGACCGTGAAAAAGTAGCTCTCTCCCCAGAACTAGTGATAGCCAGAAAAACCAGTCTCATCAGAAACAGTTCCTCATATACATATGTATGAAGAAGGAGAAATCTATTACTCATCACGCTGTAATAACATAGCTTAATATTGACACAAGTACAGCTTGTGAATTGGGGTCACAATAATCGCACCGTGTACAAAGAAAATAGAGATATGCTACTAAGGTGAAATTTGCCCAAATAAAACAGATGCGTTGGACAGCTGTGGTCACTGACTCCCAAATAATACACTGGGAAACTGAATGAGAGTTGTATTTGTAGAATAATTCAACAGTAGAATTACTGGCACAAAAAATACTAATAATAATTAGCAGATAGATGGATGTGATTCTGTGCGCCAGAAGGACAAACAGAACCCATTGTTTTCACATGCAGAACAACAAAGAAAACAGTCATGGCTGGAAATTGTTCTTATGAACTGGGATAGAAATGTGATTTAATGTTCTGGGCAAAATATCAATTTCAAGAGCTGATAGCATCAGAATTAAGGAAAGAAAGGCTTAGTCTTGGGTAGCTCAAAGAATACAACATCTAATCCTAAGTACCTCTAGATGGAGTTGAATGTGTTATATGTGTTAATAAATATTTTGACAACCCAAAGATTAATACCAGGTTGGACTGAGTGAGAGAGCATGTTGTGACACCCAAGAATCCCAGAAGGGTGCTGGAAAAACGGCACCTCTCAGCACGTGAAAGGTGTAGGAGATAATAGCTTTGATTTCATTTCATATCCATGAACAGGAAACTCTGCAGCTTTTTTAAACTTAACGTGTGTGTGTGTGTGTGTGTGTGTGTGTGTCTGTCTGTCTGTCTGTCTGTCTGTCTTATATCTACTACCTGTTAAATGACTCCTGTGCTGCGTATTTTCCTAGCACACGAAATCATCTTCGGTTCAAAATTAATGGGACTTAGCCATCTCCCCAGTCAACTTGACCGAACAGAACTCAAATAAAACAGGCAGCTTCCCCTACTATTTTCAGATGTGGCCAATTCCTCTCTGAACAGGCCCTTCTGGCAGTGCTGAGTCTTCGACTTTAGCTACCAATTATGCCTGTTGTTTCTGTAAACTCTGCGGTTGATTCCCTGCTTGCTTCACAGATAGAGGCAGCAGGAGTCCCTCTGTAAAAACCAGCCACACAGGGGAGTGTATCTTATTATATCTGCTGTGTATTACAGCAGACTTCTCAGCAGAGAGCTGCTTCCCACAACTCTAAAGTAATCTCAACGGAAGCAAAACATTCACTGTGGATTTGGAAATAGCTTCAAAATTATGAGATTCTGCACATACAGTTGATGAATTAAAAAGCACCATGGAGTGAATACATACTATAATCAGATTATGTATAGTACCAAGTAGGGTTGCCAGCCTTAGCAAATTAAAACACAAGATGCTCTGTAGCATTTGATTTTCAGATAAAGAACAAAACGCTTTTAGTATAACCCTGTCCTATATAATAATGCAAATGCTAATTATACTTACAATTGTAAGCTGTTTGTTGTTTATTCGAAAGTGACTCTTAACTATACACCATGTATTTTACCTGGCAATGCTAACTGGGAGAAGGAAGAAAAGAGTTTTAAGGAAGGATATCAAAAAAATAGGAGAGATGCTGTGCTGAGGAAGAGAGCTGATAAAGAGAAAGACAGGAGTTGCTGCTCTGTTTTAAAAGATGATGAATAGAATGGTTTGTGAAGTAGAGGGTCTCATACCAAAGAGTAAAATTAAGGAGCAATGTTAAGCATTGTTTAAAGTCCTTAAACAATGGACAACACTTACAGAACCAAATCTGAGGTATGGGCAAAACACCTGAAAGGGCAACTTTGCTTATGAAAATGATGATCGGGGGCAGATAGTGGAAAAGCTGACTCAGTGGTCATGCAAAGAAGGGAATTATGATATACCCCTAAAAGCAGACACAAGGGAGTTTTGAGAAAGAGTGGCCCAGAGCTAACAGAAGAAAGGAGAAAGTTCTGGTCTAAGAAGACTTTCTTGGAGAAAGCCACAGACCTGTAAAGAATCTAAGAGACCAATGATCATGTTTTGTATCACCCTTTATGTTGCTTGATCATCTGTGCTCTGAAAGTTGCATGAAAACCTTCATAAACATTCACACCCAGGTGAGTTATTGAAGGAGTGTTTGTAAGATAAGAGAAATTAGCTGGGCAGGGGTGACATATGCCTTTAATCCCAGCAAGAAAGCCTTCTGTCTGATCCACAAAGTGAGTTCCAGGACAGTCAGTCCTATACAGAGAAACCCTGTCTTGAAAAAAAAAATGTTGGTGGCATTAGGCAGAGGCACCTCAGAGTGGATCTCTGAGGACCGCATGATCTACAAAGTGAGTTCTAGGGCAGTCAAAAAAAGACAAGTGATGGGAGATGTTATTCTGTATATATGTTTCTCATACTGGTTAATAAAGCCCTGTGGCCAATGAGATAGCAAGATAGGCGGGGCTAGGAGACTAGGAGAAGGAAATAGGAAGTGGAAAGGTGGAGTCAAGATGTAGCCCGGGGAAGGAGCAGGACGCCTGCCGCGCGGCTCCCCGATAGACGACCACGTGGAAATACTTAGATAAGTAGAAATGGGTTAATAATTAAGACAGAGCTAGCCCATAAACAGTAATGGTAATTGGCCAACAGGATTGTATCAAATACAGAGTCTCTGAGTGTTATTTGGGGCTGGCGTGGCTGTGGGCCCACGTGGCGGCAGGACAGGGAGGCCGGCGGGGAGACCTGCCGTAACATAATGGTGTCAGGAGTGGGATTGAGAACTTTCGCTTAAAACTTAACAAAAGCTTAAAAAATAGTTTTAGAAACAAGGGAACAGAGACTAGCAAGACTTCTTGGTAGCAGCATTTTCTTGGTTGGATTTGTTTTGCTGTAGACAGAGAGTTTCGCGGCTCCTTTAAGGGAGGTTTCCAAAATTAGCATAAGCAGCAAAAACCACCTTGCTTTTAAAGAGCTCTGCTAACAATTCATTGGTGTATACAAGAGCTGCAATGAAGGTTTACACTGTGTTTTAAAAAATACGCTGGCTTGGGAGAGAAAAAGAAACAGGATACAATGGTTTAAAAAAGAAAAGAGAAAATAAAATGAATGGTTATGGTTGCGCACGCCATTAATCCCAGCACTGGGCAGACAGAGGCAAGCAGAACTCTGTGATTTCAAAGCAAACCTGGTATGCACTGAATTCCAGGACAGATAAAAGTTACACAGAGAAACCCTGTCTCAAAATATGTAAAAATAGAAATAGAATAAATAGAGTAATAAAAAAGCCACGTAAAAATGGAAAGCACAGAGAAATTTTGGATACTATACGCGATTCTGTTGTCTTTAAATTATTTGCTTGCTGAGAAAATAACAACTATTGATAAAAGAAATGCTGCTGGATTAATTCAATTTATATATTTTAAAAATGCTTTGACTCCAAAATTTAAGCATAAGGACAAGTTACTAGGGAAAAGGATTTCTATTTTTGTTTCCACAGAAAATGAAAAGCTACAGATTCTTTACAGACTTATATGGTTTGATCAAGCCAGACCCCCTGAAACAGCTCCCCAGGTGATCCAACATTCAAAGCAGTTGAGACAAAGCCTTGCAGACTACTGCCAAGATTTCTGTGTCTTCTTTGGAACCCCATGACAGCGCCCTATACCAGCAGGAAGTAGTTTGGAAAGAACAACGCCCAAATTCCCAAATATTGTTTATAAATGTTTGTTTTCATTTAAGTGGGCTTGGTTGTAAATGGTTAATGACACAAGCAATCCTTGTAAAGGTAAAAAAGGGAATTAAGGTATAGATATGAATACTTTGCTTTGGAATGGATTTTCTTTTATTGATACAATTTAAGGTCAATTTTATGATATGTATATTTCTCCTCTTGTTTAGGTATTGTGTTTATATAGCTCATTGGAAAATGTAATGTATAATTTAGTACAGATTATAGAGAGTTACCTATGATAGTTAAAACTTGGAGTTAAGTTAGTTAGGATTTCTAGATATGCAGAGATGGATATATTTGAGATGACTAGGCATTCTTCAAACCTTTCAAAGACCTACAGAATATGGCATTTAAAATGGTTTAAGGTTTTTCTTGACAGTGAGGCACAACTGCTCCTGGTAACACCACCTACAGAAGAAAGGAAGATGGACATCGAAGAAAAACATTATGGAGTTTGCTTCTAATATGGCAAGACTAGCCATTTGAGCAAGGTACTTCTCTTGTCTAGACTGTTTGATTTTATGTTGTAGAAACTGGACATGCAGGACCCAGAAAAAGGTGACTGCTGATTCAAGATGGACATTGCTACAGGATTCCTGCTTCATGGAAGAGGCTGCCAGACAGCCAGACAGTCTACAGGACACAGAGAAAAGTTTCCTGCCTTGTTGAGGAGTCTGGAGACACACTATGGCCTACGGGCTGAAGATGGAACATTACAGAAGAACTTAGGGTGACTGACCAGGCAATGAGTTGTCTCTGTCATTTCTAGAGTTTATATATTATCCTTCTGTGGTCTTTGATGGAGTTGAAGACAGGTAGTTATGGTTATAGTTTTCCTTAGTTAGGATTAAAGATAAGTTACATATAGGACTTTAGACTCACAAAGATAGGATAGATGATATCTTCTTTAAGTCTTACAAGATGTTAATGGACTAAATATTGTTTACTGTGATTCTTATTTGATAACTATTGTATGTTATATTTTGCTATGTTAAGGTTAAACCCCTTCTTTTACTTTAGACAGAAAAGAGGAGATGATGGGAGATGTTATTCTGTATATGTTTCTCATACTGGTTAATAAAGCTCTGTGGCCAATGAGATAGCAAGATAGGCGGGGCTAGGAGACTAGGAGAAGGAAATAGGAAGTGGAAAGGTGGAGTCAAGATGTAGCCCGGGGAAGGAGCAGGACGCCTGCCGCGCGGCTCCCCGATAAGACGACCACGTGGAAATACTTAGATAAGTAGAAATGGGTTAATAATTAAGACAGAGCTAGCCCATAAACAGTAATGGTAATTGGCCAACAGGATTGTATCAAATACAGAGTCTCTGAGTGTTATTTGGGGCTGGCGCGGCTGTGGGCCCACGTGGCGGCAGGACCGGGAGGCCGGCGGGGAGACCTGCCGTAACAGACAAGAGTAACTGCCTATGAGCCACACTCAAGTGCTCACTCACAGAGGTCAGTGAGTGAGATAAAAAGCAAGCTATCAGCAAGAGAGTAAAGATCCCCAAATAGGAAACTGAAGGTTGTATATATGAGCACCCCCAAGTATCCACAGGATCACCAAACATGTAATTTGGGAGTAAAGTGCTTTTAGTTAAGACTCAAAAATGAACAGGAACTCCAGGGAATAGCTGGCTCTATGTAGAAAACCACATCTAAGTTCCAGAGGTTCGGGAGGAGACTGATTGCATGTCTACATATCCTGATCTAGGCTTCCTTTTTTCTTTCTTTTTGATAACTATGCTTTGGACACATAAGCACCATCATCAACATTCATTCTATCTCAGAGACAGATGGGAAAGTTCTGGCAAGAGCTCCCCTGGCAAGAGACGCTATTGGAATGTCTCACTTTCATGATTTTGCACATTTACATAGCTATGAATGCTTAAGTGAGAAATCTGCCTTTGCACCTTCCCATTACTGCCATACATTAGGATGTGTGTACTTGTGTTCCTGTATAAACATGCCAGTGCGCTGTAATGCATGTGAGTATAACTACTTCCTGGAATAGTGGAATTTGTGCTACAACCTATAAAAAGACCATGGAAACTCTTCTTGCAACCACTTGTGACATTTTTCAGCTGTGCTTCCAATATTTTTTTCCAAATGCTAAGTACTGAATTATGATTACAGACACAGATGAACACAGTGAACACAGTGTGTTGTAATTTCTAGAATGATGGCCTTGGAGTGATTTTATTTGTTCAGTCAATTGAAAGAGTTGGGAATAATGACTGTTCCTTGACCATAACAATTAATGCTTCAGAAGGCTTCTCCCTAGCAAGAAACTCTATTCCAAGTTCAAGCCTGGCTCACTTTCTCTTCTATCTCATTCAGGGTATCTGGTCCTATCCTGAAGTTCTTGATCCATTCAGAGTTGAGTTTTGTGCAGGGTGATAAATATGGCTCTATTTGCATTCTTCTACATGTACTCTTCCAGTTTGGCCAGTACCATTTATTGAAGATGCTCTCTTTTTTGGCTTCTTCATAAAGTCTTGACTAGTTTTTTTTTTTTTTTCTAATCACTGTATTAGGCTCTTACTGATGGTCCCAGTCATTATGGTCATTTTGTCCTCTCAGAGCAAACAAGAAAGTGGATCATACCACTGCTTTCACACACCAAGCATTTAAAATAAGGAACTTATACTAGAAAGAACAGCCTCCATGGGACACTAGCCTATGAAAATGCTGGTAGAGCTAACACTCTAGGCAGATGCTGTTGTTCTGTATACCACTGAATACCACAGAATTTGAAGAGATGTCAGATGCAGTCTCATCTCCCCTCCACTTCCTTCTCAGAGACCTGAGTCATAGTGGCTAACCCAATACCCAGGCTCTTCCATTTTCAATACTGGACCCTTTCTAGTACTCATAATGGCAGCTTATTTTTCCTAATAGTTAGTGTATAGTAATTCCAAGTCGTTTACAAGAAGTACTGTTTCACTTAGTCCTACAACTTCCCCATGTACTGCTCTTGCAGATCTTGGGTTTAGAATCTAAAACCTAGTGTGGCTAACCAGCTCAACCCCAAAGCCAGAAAAAGCATAGCCTTCCAGACCAAGCTTGGTGGCACACACCTTTAATCCCAACATGCAGGAGGCAGAGGAAAGTAGATTCTGTGAGTTGAGGCCAGCCTGGTTTACACAATGAGTTCCAGGACAGTCAGAGCTACACAGTAAGACCCTCTCTCAAAAAGAAAAAGACAACACTGGTTTCCCTGCTCTCAACCCCAGCTCTTCTAATCCTAAGGAAGTGTTCATTTTCCTACCATCCATCTCCTGACTTCTTCACCGCCCCAGGAAGCACCTGTAGAGAGATTGTCTCTCCAATAATGTCCTTCCTTCCACATCCAAATGCAGCAAGTTATTAAATTCTGGTGGTGTCCATGTAAAAATATCAGAAAAAAACTTTTTAAGCACTTCTACTCTTGGGGATGGGAAGAATAGCAACTAACTCATTCTTAATCTTTGCAAGATGTTTGTATCTTGAAATGCTTTAAGTAATTAGACACCTAAGAGAGTCCCATTCTCCACAGTTTCTATTCCTTTGGTTGTATGTGAAAAGTAAAATAGGTATGTATCAACATTAAATAACAGGAGGGAAATTGCCATAATTGTGAAAAGAGCTTCTGCCAGCTCTGGTAATTAATTACCATATTGTCCACTGAACCCCAGGCTGGAAGCAAAACTCGCATTGAGCCACAGGCTAATCCCATCAAACTCCTTGTCAGTGTGAAAACTCCCACTGTTAATAACCCGCCAGCCAGTGCTGCCTGCAGACACCTCGTTTCTTTTACTTTTCTCTTTTCGGTTTCTGATGCAAGGAAAATGATCCTTTTGGGCTTAGAAGCCAATAACTAACTTGTTTTTTGTCTTGTCTCTGCTATACAGAACCTGAAGAGGGTGGCTGAGACCTGGATGGATGAATTCGCGGAGTACATTTACCAGCGGAGGCCAGAGTACAGGCACCTCTCCACCGGGGACATCTCTGCCCAGAAGGAGTTGCGCAAGCGACTCAAGTGCAAAGACTTCAAATGGTTTATGGCTGCGGTGGCCTGGGACGTGCCCAAGTACTACCCTCCGGTAGAGCCCCTGCCTGCTGCGTGGGGGGAGGTGAGGAGACCTGCCCTGCCTCTGAGAACCTAGGGAGGGACAGCTAAACCCTTTCTCTTCCCAGCTTGAGAAGAAAGACTGTTAAACCCTTCAGCCCAGCAGGTTCATTTAAACTATGATAATGAATGCTGACTTCCTATTAGAAAGTTCTTAGAAGTAAACATCCGACCCACACACGGTATTGATATTCCATCCAAGAATTATGGGACACGGCTGATGATGTTTTAATTGGATTTTTTTTTAATATGCCTCAAAAAAAATATTTTAACTTAAGATTGGCAGAATTGGAACTCATAGAGAGTGAAAACAACATCTTATAAGTAATCATGACCAGGTATCAGATAGGATAAAACTTGTGATCAGATTTGAGGAAGTCCTTCGCTGTCCTGAGTGGCCTTATTACTGTTTGTACATTCAAGGACAAAGGAAAGGAGAGTGAGGCTAGTTTCCTAACCAGGGAGTACCTTCTGCCATCAGGAAGAATTGCTAGGCACACAGGAGTCAGGTTGGTTTCTGAAATGAGCACTAACCTTGCTGCTTTTCAACACTCTGACCTGGTATTTTGCATCCTGTGATCTCAAGTGGGAAGTTCCAGATAGCCTCGGGGTCCCAAATTTGAAACATCTATCTTTGGGGATAAAATGGCTTGCTCCACTGCTCTGTTCATTCAATACCATTATGGTAGATTTTCCCTCCAGAAAAGTGTGTGAAAGCAAAGACCAAGTCCAATGGGGGTGAATGTAGCCTAGCGGTTTAACTGCTTTTACAAGAGGGTACCAAGGGCAAATGCTGGCTGCCCAAGGCAGATTGCCAGGGCACTGTGTAGGAGTCATTTCATCATTGTCCTTGGTCTTGTGGTGTGCTTGAGACCTCATTATCTAGTCTGGCTATGGGCCTCAGTTGATCCAGTACTTGTGTATAATACACAAAACCCTGGTTCTATCCTCAGCATTGGATAAATCATGCATTATGCCCCACACCTATAATCTTACGACCTGGAAGGAAGGGTCAGGAGAATCAGAAGTTCAAGGTCATCCCCACATATACGTGATACTGTCTCAAAGATAAATTACAAAATCAAATAGGTTATTTTCTAACTAATTTGCATATTAGCCAGTTTCTCAAAAAGATGAAAAAAAAATAGCTAAGTGCATAGGACATATCTGTGAGAGATCTTTCATGTTTTTCACACTTGCATGGTTTTGCTTTCTTTTTTCCTTTGTGTTATTTGGTTGTCTTGCTTTCCTTTTTATAAGAGGGTCTCATGTATGTAGCTTAGGTTGCCCTCCAACTCAAGAGCCTCTTGCCTGGCATGCGGGTATGCATTACTTTGTCTTGGTTGGGAGTTATTTTAAAAGTAAGCTTCTTATTTTAGAATAATTCTAAATGTATAGCCATGTTGTGATTGTAATATGGGAAGATCAGATGCATCCATATATTTGTACTAATGGCATTTAGTACTTCCCCCATTGACTGGTAGCTTATCAGCTGAATTGATTCTTACTGGGACAGTTACACTCACTAAATTACAATTTATTTAGATTTAACCAGGTCTCATACTAAAAGTCCCTTTTCCTTCCCAGGATCCAATCCAATAGCTGAGAGGACTCTGTAACATTCTACAAACATCCTACAAACTTCGAAGTGATTGCTAGAATACCCATAGCTTATAAACAAGGACAGTGGGTCAGCACTGCTTTAGTAAAACATTGAAAAGGTGAAGCAGACACAGGGTCCTTTACAAAAAAGAACCTCAAACCAACAACAGCAGGAATACAGGTTCCCTTATGGGACTCCTGGGCCAAGAAGTAGGGAACTTGTGGTTCAGTCATACTCAGTTACATGCCACCTTCTTCTCTGCCTCATCCTGATTCTGGGTAAACAGTTATTAGGCCATCTTTGGTGCTGGTTGTTGGGACTCAGCTTTGAACAATGTGTTATAACTGTATCTCCTAACTCATTCCCTGCTTCTTCTCTTTTACCTTGAAGAATACTTTCAACACAGAAATCAGGCAATGCCCCATTCAAAACATTTGAAAACCTCTCTTTCTGCCTACCTCTGTGTGTGTGGTGTGTGGTGTGGTGTGTGTGTGTGTGTGTGTGTGTGTGTGTGTGTGTGTGTGTAAATCAATGACTTCACCCATGCTAGCCCTGATGCACTCTCCTCTATTGATCTTACCATTTTTCAAATGTGCCAAACAGATTCTCACTTCAAAGTCTTTGCACTGAAGTTTCCTTCCTGCCCCTGGAATTCTATGGCTCCTTCCATCACCTTCTTTGGGACTGTGGTGGTTTGAAAGAAAATGCCCCTCAAAAGGAGTGGCATTATTAGGAGGTGTGGCCTTGTTAGAGTTGGTGTGGTCTTGTTGGAGCGAGTGTGTCACTGTGGAAGCAGGCTTTGAGGTCTCATATATGCTCAAGCCATACCTAGTGAGACAGACCACTTCCTGTTGCCTGCAAGATGTAGAACACTCAGCTACAGCACCATTTCTGCCTGCATGCCACCATGACTTGCCATGATGATAATGGACTAAACATCTGAAACTATAGGCCATCCCATTAAGTATTTTCCTTTATAAGAGTTGCCATGGTCATGGTATCTCTTCACAGCATAAAAATCCTAAGTAATATAGGAACCTAACTCAAAAGAACTTATCAGCTCAACAAAGCCTTAACTGGCCAGCTTAATCCATATTTACAGTAACCTACACAAAATGGATATACAGAAACTCTCTTATTCTTTTTCCTCCATTACTCTGGCATCAAACACCACATCAAACTCTACCATTTATTTGTCACATTTCTTATCTCTACCACTGGAATGCAACCTCTATGACACAGAGATTCTGTTGGTTTTCATTCTTACAAACTACTCTTTAGCAGTAAGAAAGGAACTTAATGGTTATTTGATACAGGAGTAAAGTAAGAAAGAATAGAGGACCATTTGATCTTGTGCCCATGAACCTGTGTCTCTAAGCCTACTCAGAGCACACTTGGCACCTGTTTCACCTCTTACTCAGGAGAGGGGTCTCTATGCCATCCCTTCATTGACCCAACAAGGCCAATTGGAATAACAAATTACATAGGACTGACAGGTCCTATGTTGCAAAACATTGTATTCTATCATCCTAAGAAAAATAAGAAATTCCAGTGGTTTCAAGAATCTTAGCAAGGTCCTCTCTCTTAAAAAGCAGAAGAGGCCAAAGTCACAGAACAATTACCTGCTGCAAGCCATCCCATCCTCTGCTTCACAGTGGCAGCAGCTGGACCAGGGGAGGGATGGGGCCCAGAGAGACTTAATAAGTATGTGAGCCATGTGATAAGCCAAGCACCCCTTAGTGCTATTCAAACAGAAGCAACAAGCTTTTCCAGGATGCTATGTTACATTGGAAGAGAGTAGGTTTAAAGTGGAAAATCATTCTTAAACCACTCACATATGGAGTGTCTCTTTTGTAGCACGATATGAAATTTTTAAAAATGAACTTCCTATTATTTTCTCCTTCTTCCTTTCCCTCCTTAGAATTCATGAATTTGCTTAAGTCATTTATAGCACTCCTTTATAATCTATAAAGAAAAGTTTTTCAGAATCCTAAAAACCATAAGTAAGAGAGAATAAAAGATGTAAAATAGATAGCAGATATCATTTCCAAACAGTGCTATGGAGTCTACTTTTTTTTTTTACAACATGCCTGCTTACTGCTCTCAATGTGCCAATCTCATCACAACCATTTGTCATCTTGCAACTTTGCAAAAAAAAAAAAAAACTAAATCTTTATTTTCAAAAATTCATCTCGATCTGAAACCATTTTGACTGCTTATTTCAATGCCTTCCTTGAGATGAATGTCACCTGAACTGTAGAATGTTCTTATAGTTAGACCTTCAACAATTCCAGCTCCTCTGTGCTGTTTCAGGCTGTTGCTCTTGACATCTATTAACCTGTTTGCTTCCTCTTCCTGCTAACTTTCTCACAGTACCAGCGTTCTTCAAACTCCTCAGTGTTAGCTTCCAGAGAAGAAACTTCAACACTAAGGTCAAGATGATCTTGCATCTTTCAAACAAAGTCTATGTTGTTCCATTGATGTGGGGTGCAAGGATAAAAGCCTCTACTCTTCTACACAATGAACAGTCTCTACAATCCTCTTGGGAGTAGTCAGTCCAGCTTTTCAAAGTTCCCCTATTACCTGGTGTGACTGGGAAAGCTTCTCAATGACACCATCCCTCGGTTCCCTTGACAGCTACTCATTCTGTCACTCACACAGTGTATCATCAAACTAGACTAGATAATTTGTCATTCTGAATGTCTTAGGTTTGACGTAATCTAGCATTTATTTTCTCAGAAAGAAACAATGCTAGTACTTCATACTAATCTAACTCTCTGGAGTTCAACAAAGTAAAGAAAAGGTGTAGGAATAAATGCAGAATTGAGTTATCCTTTCATATTTTATTATGGCTTTTCTAAGCTCTCACCCACTATAATGGGTTATGAAGACACCCAAGAATGTCTTACAACGTAATTTGGTTCTATGTTCCCAGATGAGCAAGCTGTACAGCTTGTTGTACAAACAGCAGCACGTTGTCTCATGTCACAATGCAATCAGAGGTGCTTCAGGCCTAACTAATTGTTGTTTTTTCTGTTACACATAGCATTTATCAATGTTTCATCTTGGGCTGGAGATGTAGCCCAATTGGTACAGTGCTTGCCTAGCATGGATGAAGCCATGAGGTCAGTCCCCAGCACCACAGAAATAGAATGTGTCAGTCTGTCTTAGAATGTATGCCTCTGTATCTTAGAAAGTCATATCAGAAGTATCACAAGTGCAAGGTTATCTTTGTTTACACAGGAAGTTCAAGGCTGGCTTGGAATATATGAGACCATGTCTTAGAAGAAAAAAAAAAAAACTTTGTCTTTTCTTTTTTTTGAAGGAAATGCCAACTTTGAAAATAAAGTAGTTGTTTTTTATTTTCTAAGTCTGCACAGTCACAGAATTAACAATGAATGTGCCAAGATTGGCGCAGTAAGAATAGGAAGCAGAGAGAGAAAACACTTGTATTTTATTCTTCCTTAAAATATACATATTTGTATTTGGCATATGTCTATACACTAAATATATGCTTCTCCGGCTCATGTGAAATTTAAAGCATAATTATAACTTCATCATCTTAGTATTTATCTTACCTTTGTGAACATTTGAATATTTGCTTTTGCTTTAATTATACAAATTCATGGAATAATAAGGTAACATTTCTACAATAATCTGACTTTAGAATACAGTAAGATTTCTGTTACTATACTATGAATAGGAGACCCATTGATTTCTTCTTATCAAAAGTCTAGACAGAACATTCAGGGTAGCAAACATGGACATCATCAAGCACAACACTGAATGACAAAGAATTCAAAAGGAGTTATGGAAGATGGGTTTGTGTAATGTGAGCTCCAGACTGCTGTGAACTCTTGGTGATCCCAGCAGAGATTAGAAGTTGTTGTAAAGATACACAAGAAGAGAATTCTGAAATCAACAAGTACATCTCACACACACACACATAAAAAAGATCAGGCACTTTACAGATCATTAAAACACAATCAAATATGAAAATGAACAGTGAAACTAAAAACTTTCCCCTCATTTTCAAGCTGAAGACCAGTATAGAGACAATAGGACTCTAGGAAAGGGTGGTAGGAATGTGGTCATGTGACCAGCCTTGGCTAACAAGCACCTCAGACACATACCAAGAGGCCTTGGGATTTTGCTGTGTGATTTTTGTTTCGTTGTTTTTGTTGCTCTGTGGCAGAGACACGTCCTTTCACCTAGCTCAAGCAACAAAAAGAGTCCACTGTGAGTTGGATCTCAAATGAAGAATCAGAGATCCAAGAAGAGAAACAAAAACTACCAAAAAGGCCAGGATCTGAGATAGGACTCAAAAGTACAAAATCACAAACACATCTAAAGGTAACCCGAAAGACCTTTCTAAGACTAGAAGACACAGTCAGAGGTGGGAAAGTTTGTGACTCAGTCAGAGGTGGGAAAGTTTGTGACTCACTGAGCCTGGAGAGACAAAGACATGACTTGTGAAAAGATAATATTGTTTAACAGCTCACACTCACAAAACAGCTAGAGCAAAGAACACTCCACATGAATTTTCCTTTAATAGTCCAATGAGCTATTTATATGTGGAAAATAAAAACAGATTGTGATAAATCGCATACACCATCCTAGTGACTAGCTCTTCACTGTGATCTTTAGGCAAGCTTTATTTGTTAAAGCACAAACAAAACATCTCCACAAAGGATAAAGATGAAAATGAGACAAATCCAGTTCCAGAGAGCAATGGATCTATATACATGGAGCAATGTAAATGTGTACATTTAGCTACAAAGGGAAACTGCAATAAAGAGTGATTTTCAAAATGAGCTGAAGAATCTTTAAAATAATCAAAGCTTGAAGAAGTGTACCAATCAGAGCTGAGAAAACTCAGGAATGGATGGGAAAAGTAACCAGATACATTTCAGAAATGAAGTTTAAGTGAGAAAAACCAAAAGTGAGGCTAGAGGAATGAGGAATGCAAATAAGAAACAAGAGGAAAGAAAGAACTCATCAAAAGATTCACACCAGAGGAGTAGGCTCAACCTAAAATCCTCAAGAAGACAGTCCTTTCAAAAAGAAAAGACAGAAAATATTTAAAACTCTAACTCAAGGAAATGTTCAAATGAAAAATTTGAACCAGCATGCTTGGGAAACTTTGGAAACTCGGGAGCCACCAGTGGGAAACGCTTCTGAAGACAGTGGTTATATTTTTAAGATGGGGGAGAGGGGGTAATATTTTACATCAAAGCAAAAAATAATAAATGAGAATTTGAAGCAGGAATTTTTGTTTTTAACAAGAAGGCAGTGGAACAAACAGCACTGTAAAGATTTTTAAAAATTAAAATACCAGCCACAGATTTTATATCAAATTATCATTCACGCATCAGGGCTATTGAGAAACAGTTTATGAACATTCAATAACTAAGAGATGTACTTTTAAAGATTTGTTTTGTTTTTACTTATGTGGTCATGCATGTCTGTGATGTATGTGCTCCGGTACCTGTGGAGGCTAGAGAAGGTATCAGAGGCCCTGGGGTTACAAGCTGTGAGCTGTACTGTGTAGGGGCTGGGAACCAAACTCAGGTCTTCTGGAGAAGGAGAAAGTACTCTTAACATCTGAGCCTTCTCTCCAGCCCAAATGCTTTCACCAAAAAGCCTCTCTGAGAAATTTGCTCAAGGACAGACATCAGAAGCCACTGGCTATTTGCAGAAAGTTGGCAGGTTTGTTTGCTAGAAACTGGCTAGCAGGGCTCAAGGATATGTCAACATCATGTGATCTAACAAATCGAGATAATTCAAGAAATACATGAAGAAAGTGAACAAAAAGCAAAATAAGTTTACTGATTGTACCACAGCCCTTAATTAAGAGAAAACAAATACTGTGTGTGTTTAAACATAGGGACAATGGGAGAAAAGTACAACTAACTTTTGTATTGCTTAGAAAGGGGTAAAGTTAGTCATTATCTAAAGTGAGGAAACCCCAAGGGTCTCTAGTATGACCCTTGACACAGTTTTCTCCCTGCTGCACATATGGTAACCAGACATTGTTCTAGAAGATTTATGATAGGACTATGCTTCCACAAATAATAGCTAAGACCTGTTCTAGCAGCCTTATGATAGGGGCATGCTATTTAATGTAAATTAGGTGATTCCTCAGCAACTGTCCCCAATCCTATATATCCGCTATACTCTGGAGTGAAGTCAAGCTGCCTCACTGAGTCAGACTCCAGGAAAGCTGTTTCTGTTGTGTTCACAAGCTGTCTGTGGTTGCTTCTGTCCCTTTGTCCTAATGAACTGATGGCCAACAGACCTCGAGGAAAAATGGGTCCCCATATGTATATACAAAAAGACCCAAAGAAAGTTACAAAAACAAATGCCTTATACACTCAAATTTGAATTCAAAATTGTAATTAAGTCGTGACTTTCGATTTTGTTTTTCCTGAAAAATAGTTTCATGTCTTTTTAAATATTTTAATTTATACATTCATTTGTGTGTGTGTGTGTGTGTGTGTGTGTGTGTGTGTGTGTGAACCAACACATGCCACAGCACTATGTGAAGATCACAGGAAGACTTAAAGGAGTTGGTTCTCTCCTATCATGTGAACTCTGGAGATTAAACTCAATAGGGCCAGTGTCTTAGTCATTGCTCTGTCACTATGAAGAGACACCATGACCACTGCAACTTTTATAAAGGAAAACATTCAACTAGGACCTCATTTACAGTTTCAGAGGCTAAGTCCATTGTCATCACAGCAACATGGTGATAGGCATAGCAGTCATGGTGCTAGAGAAGTATTTGAAAACTACATCTGACCTTCAGGCAGAGAGAGAGAGGGAGAGAGAAAGACAGAGACAGAAACACAGACACAGAGACAGAGAGATACAGAGAGAGATACAGAGAGAGAGCCTGGGTTTGACAAAGCCTTTTGACCTCAAAGCCTACCCCCAGTGACACACTTGCTCTACTAAGCCTTTCAAATATATAAGCCTCTGGAGACCATTCGTGTTCAAACTATCACAACCAGTCTTAGTAATAAGACCTTTATATCAGTTCCTCTCTTCAAAAAATTCAGATAGTATCAATGTCGTAACAGTGAGCACACTTGACTTTCTACTACAAAATTAAGTAAATAAATCAAAGATATGTGGAGACATATTTAAAGTCAACTGTAAGACCAGGAGAGTAGAGGTGGGCTGAAGAGAGACAGTATCAAAACCTAGTGTGTTCCCAGAAAGACTATGGAAGCCAAGCATAGGTGAATCACACTTGCTATAAATGAGACAAGGAAAACCATATAAGGTCCGAGTAGTTTAACTGCATTGACACACGTGGTGGTTTGAATGAAAATGATTCCCATAAGGCTCATAGGAAGTGACACTTGTTAAGAGATGTGACATTGTTGGAGTAGGTGTGGTCTTGTTGGAAGAAGTATGTCACTGTGGGGATGGGCTTTGATGCTTCAAATGCTGAAGCCAGACCTGGATGTAGAAATCTCAGCTACTTTTCCAGTACCATGTTTGCCTGTGTGGTGGCACGCTTCCCACCATGATGAATGGTAAGCCAGCCCCTATTAAATGCTTTATAAGAGTTGCCATGGTAATTGTATCTCTTCAATAGAAACCCTAACCAAGACACATGCACAAAATGACATAAATTTAGTCAGACATGGTAGTACACACCTTTAGTCCTAGCATTCACCAAGGCAGATGAATTTCTGTGAGTTCAAGGACATCCTGGTCTACATAGTGACTTCTAGGACAGCTATAAGATACCTTATCTAAAATAAATATGTAAGTTTTTAAAAAGAAAAAAATGAAGAGAATAAAAAAAATCTATGTTTACTAGGAAACACTTTTAAGGGGAGGAAGAGAAAAGCAGAAGCACAGTAAATATGTTGACCTTCATTAACAGTTACCAGGACACCAAACCACCACATTGAAAAACTGACATTTAAAAGCAAACAGTTAAGCATGTGCTACATGTATTTCACGATGCATAAAGAGTCCTTATTGAGGGTTGTTTATGCAGATGTCTGGATAATTAATTCAAAAAGAAAAATCCAAATGTCAACATTTCATATTTCATCCAATGCAACAGCAATAGTCACTATTGGATGATAACCCCCTGAAACAAATACAAGTGAAAATATTTACAATGAAGTCATCATGCAATCATCACCCCAACCCTCTATCAATTTTAACATCTCTGGAATACACACACAGTCTGGGTAGGAATTTTAGACAGAACATAAAATCAAGAATCATCCTTCTGAAACATTTTTTTGACAAAAATGAGCTGCAAAGGTTAAAGCCTTTAATTCCAGAAATTGGATGCTGAAGTATAAGATGTCTAGAACAGCCTGGGCTACATAGGAGACAAATTCAAATAAGAGAGGGAGGAGGAACAACTCTCCTAGATTATAATATTCACAAAACAACACAAATACAAGTGGACACTTGACAGATTATGAATAAAATAAACATCCTGAAAAAGTGATATATCTAGACTAAGGGTATATGTGGATAAGAAGGTACTAGATATTGGTGATATAAGAGTGAGTCTGTCTGTCTGTCTGTCTGTCTGTCTTCCCCCCCCCTCTCAGTTTGTATGCTTGTTCTCTATGCCTCCTTCCCTCTCTCCTTCATTTTGAGGAGTTTAACAAGACATTAAGAGTGAAATGACTTGAGATTGACTCTTTTACTTAAAAATTCTCCAGAAAGACAAGGAAGATTTGGGAATTAATAAAGGATTAAGACAAAACATTGATGTTTTTCTATACTCATTGATCATCCCATAGAAATCTTCAAAGGCGAGGTATGGTTACACCTATAATCCCAACACTTGAAAGGAAGAGCCAGGAGATTAAGAAATTCAACATTGTTCTCACCTACAAAATGAGCTCAAAGCCAGTTCAGGAGATGAAGACAAGACTGAGTCTCGAAAAGGGAAAAGAGAATTTCATGGTAAACTTGCTTTTCTTTAATGTACTGCCTTTGGACACGTGTAGGGACCATAGGGAAAATGCAAGCATCAGCAGGCTTTAGAGAGATAGTCAGACATCAGCATCTTCTTACTACTTGTACCCTAGGGCTAAATTCATTACAGTTTATTAAAACACATCATATCACTCTATGGTGTTTGAGTAAGACAATGCCTGAATAATATAACATTTTACTCAAAACTTGTATTTGAAATATTTATTAGATATTACACATGTATAAAAACATGAGACAAGATGTTATATAGCATGTAAGCAGTTAGGGTGTGTGTGTGTGTGTGTGTGTGTTTCAACTATTGTTTAATTGATAGAAAGTAGAGTAACTTTTTTAAGCAAATCATACCATGAATAAAGAGATGTATTGTAATTAGTTGAATCCTCCAAATACACACGGAGACATGTTGCCGGTCTTAACACAGTAGTAAACCCACACTAGTATAAAGAGAAAGAGTGTATATGGAAAAGAGCCACTATTGACACATGTCAGGGGAGAGTCAAATCACCTCAGCAGAAGTTACCATGCAGCAATCTGAACTAACGACACCAATAACAAAGAGAGAGTGCTCACTCTCGGCAACATAAAATGTCATCCGCTAAGTTAAACCCTGGAGCTCTTTATCCACTGGTCAGTGAGTGTGATGGTTTCTGATGGCTGCACACCTCCGTCACCATAGCACAGCAGGTCACAAGAGCATCAGAATCCATTGTTCTTCTGTAGTCCCAGCTTGTGCAATCGAGTGAAGTACAAAGTCATCATTCATTTCCTTTGTCAATAGACTACTTGATGTAACTGCACTACAGTGAGCAAATAGAACGTTATAATTACAATCACTTTCCAATTAAACTTGGAGTTCGTAAAAGGCTACACATCCCTTAGTTTCCCTCGTCCCTCTGGTCTGCAAACATGACTTAAGCTCACTCTGTCCCATGCAAAGCACAGCATGTATTGTGTGGTAAACTCAAGGACAAATGAGGTGTGATGGGTCTCAGTCCCTCACAGGCTCACACATCTCATCACTGCCATTGAATTTCCAGACACTCGTGCTATTCACATGCCATCTTCTGCATTTGCTAAACATGTCAGAATAACAGGAGTCATTTTAACCTTTCTCTGGTTTCTCAGTGGTAAAATGAGGATAGCAGTTCTTATAGTAGGGTTTGTTCAGGATTAGCTGTCATAACTCAACTAGAGCTTTTATCTCGACGTCTGGGGCATAGCACATTATCAGCAGAAGTCCCCTACTAGTGCTGGCTGGGACCATGGCCCTGATAACTGTGGTGATAGGATGAACTCAGGTAACAATTTGCACATCCAAATTAATGACTGACAGGGACTAGGGAGTCTCTGGAAGGTCAAGGAAGTGTCAGGTTACCCAGAGATCTGCATATGCTATACTTATTGATAACAAAAATTTAAAGGGGCCTATATCAAAAAAAGGATTGAAAGGTGTATATAATTTCCTTCTAAATCTAAGTGAAAATGAACAGATATTTATTCCCTCCTGAAGAAAACTGTATTTCCCTTCCTGAAAATGTACCATTTTGCAGAAAACACTCTGAATAGAAATTTAAAGATGTACTAAGTGAACTGTCCTCCAATTTTCACCTCTCCCCTCACCATCACCCCCACCACAGCCGCCACTGCAAAGAGACTTCCTTCTTCATTATGCCCTTCATTCCAGCTTGGCTTCTTCCCTCCCATGAATTCAATGAAAGCAAAAGGCACCCCCAGCCGCCACCAAATATGCACCACGTGATCTTCTTTGTACTGTGGAAAAGAAACTAAGTTTGGGAAAATAAATGGTCTCAATAGTGGTAGACCCAACTGTGACACTGTGTGAGAAAATCAGGGTGCAGAGGTCAAGTGTTTAATCTATCCAATACCTGGGCCAAACTGAGCAGAGCAAAGCAACACAATAGATCCAACCTTCCAATACTTTTGTTCCTCCTTCCCTTCCTTCTTCCTTTCTCCCTCCTCCCTGTGTGAAGAGTAAAATTGCTTGTGAAAGTAAAAGGTAGGCTGGCTTTGCATCTCTCAGCACATTTGAATATTCCCCTGACATTGGAAACCTCTGAACTTGGTTACAAATTGCTAATGATGTAAACTGAGAAGCTTGGAGGTGGCTACCTCAGCTGTGCATGTTTCCATGGAATCCTGGAACTTAGAGAAAGCAGAGTTTGAACAAAAAAATGCTTACCACTTTTTGCTGCAATCATTGCTTCTCTAATAACCTCAGCCCTTCGGGGAAGTTCCCAAAGATTCCTACTCCCAGGACTATTATGCATGACCATGGAAAAACAGACACCATAGCACATTGCCACAGCTTTTCCTTATGTATAAAGGGGGGGGATTGAGGTGCAGAGACATTGCATTAGTGTAAGCTCGTTAGCTTGACTAAGGGTTTCTATCTTGTTTGTATTTTCAAAGAACCATTTGCTTCATTAATTCTTTGTATTACTCTCCTTATCTGCTTTATTCTATTTCTTCTAAGATCTTGAGTTATATCTTTGAGTTACTTATTTGACATGGCTATGATTTTTAATGTGAACAGTTAGAGCTATAAGTGTTCCTCTTTGGATGCCTTTGCTGCATCCCAAAGATTTTGATAAACTAGGCTTTCATTTTCATTTGATCTAAGGATCTTAAATTTTCCTTCATGAGGTTTTTTTTCCTTCAAAAGGGTACTGTTTGGGTCTTCTTGAGCTTGCATAATTTATTTCAGTATTTCTGCCATTTATGTATGTTTAGATCAGGCTACTTAGGAGTTAAGGCCTTATGAAGATATTACATTGCCTTGCTTGTTTTGTTTATTGTGTCTCTGTGTTAAGATTTGTGCATCTGTTGTTTTCAACATCTCTTCTGCTTTTATTTGGCGATCTTCTTAGTAAAGCAATAAAACACTTTTAGATGATATTTCTCTTCCCTTGCTGAGAAGCCATAAATGGAGATAAGTGCTCCATGCTTTTTATCCTTTTGTCTCTCTGTACTTGTGGCTGTCCTGATGCCCCTATTCTGATCCAGCACACTTCCAACCTTGATTTGGAAAAGAATCCAATATTTGTTATCCTGACTCATTTCTCTCACTGCTGTGGCTTTGAAGTTCACCTCCTTACCCCAGCTCTTTATTCTGTTCATTTTAAGAGCCATCCTAGTGACCGTGAAACAGCACCTCCCTGTGGTTTTGATTTCCATTTCTCTAGTGGCTATCACATTGCACATGGTGTGTGTGTGTGTGTGTGTGTGTGTGTGTGTGTGTGTGTGTGTGTGTGTGTGTGTCCATCATACATCATCTTAGGAGCTATAAGTAGTTGAGTTTTGTCCATTTTTTGAATTGGATTAGTTGCTTTTTGTATCAAGTTATAGGAGCTCTTTGTTATTTGCAAATATTTTCTTCAATCCAATGGGTTGCTCTTTCACTCTGATAATGGCTCTTCAATGAACAAAACTTTTTATTTCAAGGAAGTCCAATTTGTCTATTTTTTTCTTCATTTCCAGCCATCTAGGTGCCATATGCAAAAGAAGATAATTGCCAAAACTAATGTCCTAAAGCTTTACTCCTGTATATCTCCTTTTGTTTGGTTAGTTTTGTTCTTTTCTGAAAGCGCTATAGTTTATATCTGATACATAGGTTTTTGGTTTATCTACATGGTTTTAGGTAAAAATCAAACACCATTGTTTTGCCTCCAGGTATCCATTTTCTCTGTGTCACTTGTTGAAAAAATTGTTGTTGATTTTTCTTTGCATCCTTGCCAAAAATCATTTGACCATGTATAGAAGGTTTTTGTTGTTTTGTGTTTGTTTGTTTGTTTGTTTGTTTGTTTGTTTTCTGGGCTCTCTAGCCTCCTGCAGTGATCTCTGTGCCTGTCTTATGTGCTGCTTTAATTACTGTAGTAAGCTTCAAATCAGGAACTACAATTTCCTTAACTTTGATCTTCTTTTAAGCTTGTTTTGCATCTTCAGGATTCTTTCATGTCCCATATGAATTTAAGAACAGATTTTTCTATTTCTAAAAATTAAAAAAATCATTGAGATTTTGATAGGCATTGCCCTAAATCTGTATCTAACTATATTAACAATTTAATATCGAGATTCCCAAACCATAAAGGATTCTTCTATCAATGTCTACTTTAATTTCTTTCAGGATGTATAATAATATCTTTATAAAATCTTTCTCAGTTGTACTACCTTTCTGCCCAGGCAGATAGTATCTATGGCTAAACACGCTCCCCAGATTCTTAACCTGTCCCTCTCTTGTCCCCACAGTTTAGTTCCATAGTGCATGTTCTCCTGGAATGAAACCACTGATAATAAGTAGAGAGAGGACTCTGTTCCTAAGTGACATTTGACTCTACCATCTTTAGCCCTAGTGTTTGTTGTTATTGTGACTCATCCTCCTCACCAGAGGAAATCGGTTAGTGTCCATTTCCATTTTAATATTTATTTGTATTCACTTGCATCTGCTTACATGAGTTTATGTGCATCAAGTGCACATAAATCCCGTGGAACTTGAAATTAGAGGCCATTGTGAGCTGCCTGGTGTGGTTCTGGGAACCAAAGTCAGGTCTTCTGCAATAGCTGCATGCATTTTTAAGTGGTGTGCCATCTCTCCAGCATACATACAGATACAGACTCTCTCTCTCTCTCCCTCTCTCCCTCTCTCTCTCTCTCTCTCTCTCTCTCTCTCTCTCTCTCTCTCTCCCCCTCTCTCTCTCTCCCTCTCTCTCTCTCTCTCTCTCTCTCTCTCTCTCTCTCCCCTCTCTCTCTCTCTCTCTCTCTCTCACACACACACACACACACACACACACACACACACACACACACACGTTAAATGATAACTAAGAAAGCACCATTTGTATAATGGTGCTTTCCAAAATGAAACACTAAGCATCATCTGAAAATAATGTTCTTTCTTTGGGAGTAATTTAGAGTGGACCATGTCATACAAGTAGGAGGAAGGGATGCTAAAGCAATGTGTGTTCACAGGGAAAAGGCACAGAAAAAGAAAGTAGTCATCTGCAAGTCACAGATACGTCTCAGAAATCACACCAGGCCTGGTGGGCCACACCTACTCTCAAAATGGAATTAGGACAACTATAAATGTAAGCCAGGCTGCACAGGAAGTCCCAGGACAGTGACAGTTCTGTACTAAGACCCTGTCTCAAAACCACAAAGAATTTTAAAAGAAAGAGAGGGGAAGAGAGACCAGAAGGAACAGAAGAGAAAGTGATTTTTGAAACAGGGGCTCATGTGGTCCAGGCTGGTCTCGAACTCTGTATAGACAAAGATGACTAAAACTTCTGACTTTCCTACCTGCACTCCCTTGGTGTTAGGATGGCAAGGTGTGTGCTAGTACACTTGGTTTGTATAGTGCCAAGGAACAAACCCAGAGACTCAGAAATACTTTGCAAGCACTCTACCAACTGAGGCATAGCCTCAGCCCAGCTATTTATTAGGTTTCTTAGAAACTTCTTTTGTTCAATGTTGTTTAGCCTTGGCTTTGTTCTGCTTTGCTTTGTACTCAGTGGGAAATAATCTTACTTTCTCCCAGTGGAAGGGTCAGTGTCCTTTGGCTACATCCCAATCTCTAGCCAACTCCCAACCAGCCCATTCCCAAAACTATCTGCTCATTACATCTGACATGAATAACCACACTGAAAGAAATTTGAGAAGGAAATTAGATAAAATGTGCAAATTAGAGACAAATGTGTGATTAACACTCAGAATGATGACTGACCCTGTTGAGTAGTTTAAAATTATTATAATAACTGCTGCAGAAGTGGGTGCCCTGAGGTCAAATTTATGACATCACAAAAATAGCATATTTGCTTTTTAGGGAAACAAAATCCATCACCCCTATCCATCTTGCATGAATTTCCCTTGACATAGAAGATAAGGGTGGAATGCTAGTCAGTGAGACTCAATGAGCCCAGCCCTTTACTCAACTCTTCCTGTCCCCCAAGTGTTTGACTTCACAGAAGTAGACTGCAAACATGATAATACTCTTCTATTTAAAGCTTTAGAAAACAGAAATGTCATAGATTAGTAAAACAAGACTCCTAAACAGCTCTTGCAGGAAAGAGGTCTTGTGAAATACTTTATAAATGCTACAGCTCTGTGTTCCAAGCAATCTATCATGTGCCTGGTTTTGTTCTTTTGGTTGAGTTGGGTTTTGCTTTGAAGACCCGGGAATATATTCTATGAATAAAAGAGTGATGAAATTTATAATAGAAAACTCAGCTGTGAATTATCTTAGTTGGGTACTACTTGCTGGCCTTCCCAACAAGCTGACTATTAAATTCAAGAATGGGTTCAAGAGACTGCATCTCTAGAGAAGCTTAAAGGGCCACAGATTACCAGGCATCTTGGGAATTTGGTTGCCCTTCTGTCCAGGGTTAAGGATCTACATGCTTTTCTAAAGTAGCCCTATAATTTGACTGTAGACCTTCATTAATGAGTAATCTTAAATCCTACACAAGAGCTTAGCAAGTGTATATTAGGTAGGTTTTAAACCTCCACACACTTTAGCCAACTGACCTGAATTCAAAGGAAGGACCATCAAGACAGCTAGCATGAGTAGCTTTTCAAGTACTAAAATTTGCTTCATCTTCAAAGCCTATGGCTGTTGACCTTAACAGTGAGGACAATGCTGGAAGTGACTTCTCATGATTCTATTAGAACTACAGAAAGTTCCATTCACAGGCAACACACAGTTGAGTCTAACCCCTGGAAGAAGAGTTTGGATTCACAAAATTACACTTCAGGAGAAAAATTGAGGAACATCAAATGTTCAGATGTCAGTTAAATGATCAGGTTCTTGCCCAACATCATGTAGTTTAGGCAAAGAAGATATTTCACTTCTCTTGGGATAATCCTAGAAACATGATAGCCAGCATTAGTAACCCCATTCTCTGGGTTACTTTCAACATTTGGGAGCCTAAAAGGGGAAACACTGTCTCTATAGCACATGAGCCAACTTCTATATTTCTGTATATTTGCCTCCAGAGCAGCCCTCCCTGGATTAAGGTCCAAAAACAGGCTCAAGGCACATGACCAGCATCTTGGGAAGTGTTCTGCCTAAACCTTCCTTCTCCCTATTGAAGACTGACAGACTCAGGAGTTCTCTGCTAAACACACCTCTCATGACTTCTGCTCTCCTTGTGGTTAGGTTTGCTACAGTTTCTACAGTGCTCTTCTCAAATTTTCACTATAAATTTATCCACTAGATCTCATTATTCCTCTTCCCTTTCTACTTTTATCTTATTCTTCTGACATTTGTAAATTACAGGGGAAACAAGGATTTCATTAAATTCATTCAATACCCTAACTCCTACTTACAGCTTTTTCAAAATCATCTGCTTTCCTGTTTTCCACATGAGGGATTGTCACCTGACCCTTCAGGAGACTTTTCTCAGCCAAACCAGCTATTGCACTCTGCTTCTGTCCCGATAGTGTATATGAGACACAACGTACAAGAAAAAAGCTTCCTCCTCTGACTTCATGACATTACAACCAAAAGTCAAGGAGAAGATTCACGCTACAGAAGGAATTCTGTTTCTAAGGATTCAAATTCTTATGCAAATTATTCTACATTCTTGGTTTTTCCAACGAGTAAATCCAAACTGGCAAAGCTTTTAAATCTTCTAGGGCAGGGGGAAAGAAAGAGCAGGAATACATTTCCACTCAGGCAGAGCCAAGGAGAGTGAGGCACATGTAGTGTTTGTGTTTGTTTGTTTGTTGTTTCGTTTTGTTTTTGTAGTGGATTATACCAGTTGGGATAAGATCACTACTACTCTGCATTTTCCATCTTTCTTTTCAGAAAGGGCATTTTCTAAAAGCCAAGGCTCAAGATCTATACTCCATGCAAAGTTGGGAAGTTCTCTTCATCTCCCTCTTCCCTCTCTGCCCTGTGTGTGTGTGTGTGTGTGTGTGTGTGTGTGTGTGTGTGTGTTGTGTTTGTGTGTCTGTGTGTCTGTTTGTCTGTCTTTGTGTGTATGTCAGTCTGTCTCCCTCCTTTTTTTCCCTTCTCTTGTTCCCTCTCTCCTTTCCCCCCTCCCTCACAAGCTCTCTCCTTCCCAGTCTTGTTCTTTCTCCTGATACCTCCTGTCCTCATCACTCACTTGCCACCTATGGAGACATTCATGAGTTATCAAATATTTCCCTTGAGTCCTGGAGCTCAGTGAACTGACTGTCACCTCTCTACCCGTCAGGGTCCCCCTAAATGTCAGCAATTTATTGCTAACGTTGCTCTAGTGCCTCAGACTCTGATGCAAATATTGACAAAGTATTTCTTTATGAAGCCCAAGGACTCATAGCTTTTAGTAATCCCCGTCTATTCTTTTGGGCTCAGTAAGCCATTTGCCACAATTTGTCAGCCCCAAATGAGACTTTTCCAGGCAATGAGTTATAACTATTACCATCTGTGGTTTCAGGAGCACAGGCCTGGGAATCAATGCCATGGATACAAACCTTACCTGTCATCCACTTGCTTTCTCGAGGTTGCAGATGTGAATGCTAATGAAGACACTACACAGCATGGGAGTGGCTCAGGTCACACAGTGAACTGATGGTGTGAAGAAATCCAGTCTAGCATAAAATGGGTTAAAAAAGGCTGTCCTGATTTATTTTCCTCTTGTCAGGGAAGAGTTACTTATTTAACCTCCAAAGAAGTCCTCTATTTATACAAATTTCCCTTTTTAGCTTTGTGAGGGGGGAGATGGAATTGTTTTTGACAAATGACCCGTAACTTTAAAAGTTCCTATTTTGAGGTTGTGCATGATTTTCTAATAATACAATACTTAACTTTAAGTGGCAAGACCTGGTTTCAGTAAAAGACTATTTGGAGCAGAGTCTACATGAATCTGAAGGCCCCCCTGGCAATCTTCATGCCATGGGCTCACATTTCTCTCATATAATGTAAGCCAGCCTTCTGAAATGAGCAGTTGTAGTAAGTCCCAGGGCAAGAGAGAGATGCCAAAGCAATTACATTTATAGTAAATTCAGAAGAGAATGTGTGCAAGATAGGAAGCAAATCTCTATGGACGTCATTTCAAGGAAAAGCGGTAGATGGTGTCAGCCAGCAGCCATTGGACGCCGTCAGCATGGAGCAATCAGAGATAGGATGGATCTGCTGAAGTGAGAACAGCACAGAGGCTGTAGGCAAAACTTGAAGCAGCAAAAAGTCCAGTCAGGATAGTTAGAGCACTTGTGTTGCTTTGCTTTTAAGGACTGTGATTTCCAAAAGTACTTCATTATTTTTCAAAGCCTCAAATGAATTGTGTTATAAATTATAGATAATTCCAGCCTCAAGTCCCTGCATCCCCAAAAGCACTGTGTCCATTTTAAATCTGTTTTGGCTTTGCATCCATCAGTCCCATTGGGAACTGGTGTCTAGAAAGAGAAGGGTCTAGTAGTTAACCATAATTTTGACCTCACAGTTCCTTTCAATCAACTGAGCACTGTATCCACTCACCATTCTATGGTCCACTCACACCATAGAAACTATTCCCTAAAGGTCGCTGGTGACGTTTTAACACAATCTGTCGTCTTTCTAGCCTGCCTCCTATAGGTTTGACACTACTGACCTTCCCTTGTCTTCTTCAAGCTCTTCTCCCAGACTTTTCCCCAGCTATTGCTTTTGCCCTCCCATTCCCAAAATTCCATCTGCAGTCTTCTTTGCCCTGCAAATACTTTTCTTACTTGTATGTGGCTGCTTCGTCGGTGGTCTAGTCAGGAAACAAGTCATGCCAGTATTCTGAGCATGGAAATTTTAGTATTTAACAATGTACTGTATAGTAAAGGGATAAATGAGGGCTCTAAAACATGCAGACGTATCAACTCACTCATGCAGCAGAATACAACCTTATTTGGAATGAGTGTTGTTTCAGGTATAATCAATTAAGATGACAGCATACTTACTCTTCTTACAGAGGACCCACAAGGATGGCTTACAGCCATCTAAAATTCCAGTTCCAGGAATCTGATACCATCTCTGGCTTCCACAGAAAAGAGCACACATATACTGCACATCCATAGATGCAGGCAAAACACAAATGCATAAAATAAAATAAATTTAAAAATAGAGAGAAACTTTATGGCACTAGATTGGCAGCAATTTCTTAAATGTGAAACACACACACACAACTACAAGCAACAAAAGAAAAACTAGATATACTGGAATTTATCAAAATTGGAGCTCTCACCTATCAAGCACACTATCACTAATGTAAAAAGGTAACTCCCTGAACAGAATAGAATATTTGCAAATCATATCTGGTATGAGAGTGATATTTATAATATAGAAAAATACTAAAGCTCAAGTTTCCGCCAGCCCGCCAGTCTGGGCCCATAGCCGCGCCAGCCCCAAATAACACTCAGAGACTCTGTATTTGATACAATCCTGTTGGCCAGTTACCATTATTGTTAATGGGCTAGCTCTGCCTTAATCATTAACCCATTTCTACTTATCTAAGTATTTCCACGTGGTCGTCTTATCGGGGAGCCGCGCGGCAGGCTTCCTGCTCCTTCCCCGGGCTACATCTTGACTCCACCTCCTACTACTTCCTCTTTCCTCCTTCTGGGTGCCTAGCCCCGCCTATCTTGTTTCCTATTGGCCACAGGGCTTTATTAACCAGTATGAGAAACATATATACAGAATAACATCTCCCATCAATCAACTGCATTCAAAAATGAGCAAAAGTCTAGAACACATTTTTCTATTAAGAAGATTGACAAATGATCATGAAATGATGTTCAAAATCATCAGCCATAAGGGAAATACCGATCAAAACCACAGTGAGATACTACTTCATGCCTACAAAGAGCACTTACTGAAGAGGTGGTGTTGCAGGATATGTGAAAATTGGGAACAGTTGAACATTATTTGTAAGAATATAATATGCAGCCTCTATGGAAAACTGTTTGGCAGTCCTTCAAAAGAGTGAAGTACAGAATTATCATTTGCTATAGGGGTATTAATTCGAATTCAAGTGTATACCCAGAAGAATCCAAAACAGGGATTTGTATGCCAAGGTTTATTGAAGCATTATTCATAGTAG
Organism: Cricetiscus sungorus; assembly: GCA_030556225.1. Lineage (NCBI taxonomy): Eukaryota > Metazoa > Chordata > Mammalia > Rodentia > Cricetidae > Cricetiscus > Cricetiscus sungorus. Next base: position 1,907,680 of record JANBXA010000398.1, on the reverse strand, counting down.
TCAAGAGGTGGAAAATAACTCAAGTATCCATCAATATACAAATAAAAAGAAGTGGTGCTGGTGGTGGTGGTGGTGGTGGTGTGTGTGTGTGTGTGTGTGTGTGTGTGTGTAAACATCATTCGACATTAAGAAGTAATGAAGTTTTGATATGTGCCACAACAAGAATACCTTGAATATACTATGCTAAATAAAATAAGCCAGACACAAAAGAACATACATAATATGATCCACTGTTACAAAATACCTAGGACACATAAATTCATATCATCAATGGAATAGACAGTGCCAAAGGCAGGAAGTTATTGCTTAATAGTTAATGGCTACTGTTTTAAAAAATTAGAACTCCTTGGGAATACATAATAATGATAATTACACAACATTTGAATATATTAATATTGTTGAATTGAACATTCTAAAACAATGGTAAACTTTGCATTATATATGTTTATTACATTTTTAAGGTCTATAAGCAGATATCAAAGGCCTGTGAAACTGAAAAGGAGAGGAAAAGGAAAGTACAGGAAGCATCTAGGACTAAAACAGATAGGCAGGAGTTGATTAAGGGTAAGGGGGGAAGAGAGATGCGCATGTATGACCTGGTGTTGCCTGAGATCATGAGCAACTAGAAGTAGTATTTCCAAAATTAACTGAAACACACTCTAAAGGACTGGCCTGAAGTGATGGGACCAAACATATTTAGTTACAACTTCCTTGAATTTTAAGTGCTGAAAGCAAAACGCATGTGTGATGTGACGGTGACATCACCCCATTTCCTAAATGAACCAACAAATGGTAGCCAACATCTCCTGGCCACTTACAATATAGAGGACACTTGCCTAAGCATTTTGCATGCACCTGCTCAATTCTTACAACAACCCTTTCATACAACTTCCATCATTTGACAAACATTATACTGAGCCCTGCCCATTACATCACTTGTCATCCCGTAAAAAATACATTCCAGTGTTCACCAAAAAGGCACCAAAGCCAAAGAAAGACTCTCCACCTCCTCCCAAGTCAAAATAAAGGCAAAGGCTTTGAAGGCAAACAGGAAAGATTTCTATAGCCACCAAAATCAAAACGTACACATTACCAGTCTTCTAGAAGCTCCAGGTACTGCGGCTCCAGAAGCAGAGTCCTCGGGCAGACACCGCAAGCAGAAGCAGCTTGACCACTCTGCCCTCATCAAAGTTCCCTGATCCCCAAGCCAAATGTGAAACTGACAGAAGACATGACATTTGTGGTTATTGTGGAAATCAACAAACATCAAATCAAACCAGCTATGAAGAGACTCCAGGCTTGATAGAAAGCAGCAGCTCCGTGTCCAGCCGGCTCCCAGTTATGATGTCAATGTTATAGAATTGTCCACAAAACTGGGGTGACCGCAAATGCCCTCAGCTGAACAATTCTAAATGAACATTTTCTTTTTATCATTTAAAGAGGGGGGCTGCTAGGAATTGCAACTTAGTGATAGAGTGCGGGCTGAGCTTTATGAGGCCAGGGGTTCAAGCTCTAGCACACAGAACACACCACACACAGAGAACACACCACACGCAGAGAACACACCACACACACACACACACACACACACACACACACACACACACACACACACACACACACACTAAATTTCACTAAATAAATCCTAAGGTTATGGTCCCCTTCAGTCACCTCACTCTCTAGATTGAACTCCTCTAGAGCCCCTTTCCAATGCCACGGGTTCTACGAAGAGCTCCAACCGGTCTTCCTCAGAATTGGTCATTTCCTCTTCCGTCCTCAACAAACATTGTTCTACTTTGCTTTAATGATAAAACGTTCTGACTAGACACATCTTGGGGAGAGAAGGAGTGGAAACACTCCATTGCTGATAGACACCAGGGCTGGAACTCAAAGCAAGGCAGGACCTGGAGCAGGAACTGAAGCCAGAGACCTTGGAGGGATGCTGCTTCCTAGCCCGCCATCGTGCTTACCTAGCTTTCAATATAGCCCAAGCCCTCTTGCCTCCCACAGTGGACTGGGCCCTTACACATCATCATCAATCAATCACTCTCAGAAGTACAGCCTCAGGCCAGCCATGTTGATGCAATCCTTATGAGGAGGTTCCCTTTGCCTGTTGACAGTAAAAACCAACCAGGACAAACAGGTTGTGTCCAGACTCCAGTGACGACTCCCCATTACGAGTGTTGCTTTCTCTTCTTAGTCTTTGGATTTTCATTTGTACTTCTTAAAGCCTCTTTCATATAAAAGCACTCCTCAAACATGCTTTTCTTTTCTTTCTTTTTTATTTCAGGTTTTTAATTTAAAATTCTTTCCTACACTAAAACGTTTTGTAGTAGGAGGGCAAGCTGAACTTTACAAAGGGGTGTGTGACTGAGGTTGGAGAGAAACCCAGTTGTGTCTCATGAGCAGAAGCAGCTCAGTTACCCCTCTACCCTACACTGTCCTTTCTGTGTACTTCTGCATAACGTTTACCTCGCTGTCTTACTTAGGGTTACTACTGCTCTGGTGAAACATGTGACAGAAGGCAAGTTGGGGTACTGGGTATGGAACATGGGCATGCTATGCAATCTCTGTGCCCGCTGAGATCCCTAAAAGCTTCCTGGGTGGGGAACAACTTGAGCCTGACTCTTCTTGTATACCTAACAAAAGCCTTTTTCTCTCTGCCTTTTCCTAACCCTTCCCCAAAAGGACCATTTCTCTGCATTCCTGTCACCCATCATGATTTCCTTCTCCCTGATTTCTCACCCTCCCCCTACTCTTGCCTAGTTAAGCATCACTTCCCTTTTCTAATCCTGCTTAGCCTTCTTCCAAATCTCTTGAAGCAACTTAATAATTCCAAGCCCTGGAGCTGGACATCTAAGGAATGGTGGCTGAAAGTGATGTCCTCTCTCACAGATTCATGCAATAGTCCATGTCCTACATTAGAGGTGTGTGTGTGTGTGTGTGTGTGTGTGTGTGTGTGTGTGTGTGTACTGCCTTACTTTCAGCCACAGTGCAGAGCCAAGACCAAATAAAGTCATTTATAAATATTAATACTATAGTCTTTAAACTTTTATTCTATTTGAATTCTTTCTTTTTTTCTTTTGTTTTCCTTCTTCTTCTTCTCCTTCTCCTTCTCCTTCTCCTTCTCCTTCTCCTTCTCCTTCTCCTTCTCCTTCTCCTCCTTCTCCTTCTCCTTCTTCTTCTTCTTCTTCTTCTTCTTCTTCTTCTTCTTCTTCTTCTTCTTCTTCTTCTTTTTGATGGTGTTGTGCTTCAGAATAAAAGGTTCTGAACACGTATATCAGAAGACCAGAGATGCAAAGACAGAGGGAAAATAAGGAAGTGAAAATGGCTGGGTATCAAGCTTGCCCCAGCTGTCTAAGTCGTCCTGTCCTGAACTCTCACCATTTCCTCCCTGGCATAACTTGTGCTGGAATTTACACAGATGTAGACAATTACGCCTCGGAAACTTGAAATTTGGCTTGCAAAGCAGCTTATTCTGTTGTGTACACAGCTGCCATTTGAGGGAGAATTTAGAAAATTCAAGAGTTTAGAAAATGGTGCCCTCCATCCCTGCCAGAGACCTTTTGAGCTCATAACTTTTGGAAACAAAGAGAAGCTCTCTGGGAGGGTTGGTCGTTTCCACCAGCTGAGTTGGCAGAGCCACCGCTCCTGTCTACAGCTTGAGATGCTATCTCCTTTCTCCTTTTCCAAGAGCAGTGCCCCACTGATGGACAGGCTCTAATGCTAACCCTGTGGGAAAGCCTCTCCTTCGGTGGCGTGGAGCTCCTAGGCTGCTTAGATGGTAGAGCCACCTTGCCATGAAAATGACATCAACATACTTACTGAAAAGCCTTCTCTAACAAGACTGAAGGGGATTGCAGGGTCCAGGGGTGAAAAGACTGTCCTCAGAGTGTTATTAGACTGTTATTTGGGTGACAAACAGCTTCAGAATGGTGACACACTGCACTCAGAGAAGGAGATAAAACTGGACCTTTTCAGAGTGAACCAGGCTTGGAACAGCAATAGCACACCAGACACGTTAGAGATGGCTGAAGCAAGAGAACCAAAAGTTCCAGGGAGGTCTGGGATATAGAGCAAGACACTCCCCCACCCCACCCCCATACACACAAAGATGGCAGCAATAGTGAAATCTAACTCTGTGTGTTCCTATTTTACTAAAGAAGCTCATGTGTGCACATTATCACACACATGGTAAAAAGTGGATGTATGAATGGCTTTTCTTCTCTCTTGCCCCTCCCCCTTTCAAAATCCCAAAAGAAAGTTTCCCCTTAGTCCTTGGAAAGATGAAGCTAAGATTTTCTTTAAGTGATGCTCAATCAGCCATATGTTGATGAGCAATCAAGTTCAGTCTCATGAACCCCTGGATCTCCCCTGCTACCAAGAAGAGAATGCAATTGGTTTTCAAGGGGTGGGCAACCATTTCCCTAATTCCAGGTTCAAGTGATGAATCTCAACAGAATGAAGACAGTGCTCTTGTCCATCCCACCTGCAAGTGCTCAGCTTGTACTGGAGTTGAGGGATCCATAGCTGTCCCTGGATTCCATGTTGGACAAATCAAATTTTGCTTTAGTTCACATACCTGCAACATAGGAGACAGACCTTATCAGATGTCCCACAGCAGCTGCTAGACTTCTTTCCAGCTTCTCTGAATAAGGAAACAAATGCTGCTTCTGTCCTCTCCTGAAGGACATTCAACCCACCTGTTCTCCCGGAATCTGTGAAACCTGAAAAAGCTCCCGCTCATTATGTCCAGCACGGTGTCACAGTGTCACTTGATCCTTTCACAATTCCCAATATTTTCACAACCTGTGTTCTGTTTTGTTGTCTGGTTTCGGTATAAATGGGCCCTGGCTGGGTAACCTTCATTCTCATCTACTAATTCCAGGCCAAAGACTCGGAGAAAAAGCAAAAGTTGAGTGCATCCTATTCTTTTTCCATGTTTAACATTCCAAGAGACAATGATTGTGAACATATGGCACACACACACACACACACACACACACACACACACACACACACACACACACAGAGTATCTAACATTCCACTCAACTGCAGGCTATGGTGAAGACTCCAGTAGAGGATTGGTGGACATTCCAGGTGAAAGGAAACTACAAAAGATCTGGCCCTGGCCCTGGCCCTGGCCCTGGCCCTGGCCCTGGCCCTGGCCCTGGCCCTGGCCCTGGCCCTGGCCCTGGCCCTGGCCCTGGCCCTGGCCCTGGCCCTGGCCCTGGCCCTGGCCCTGACCAGAATCCCCTTCTGTTGCTGCTTCTGCTCTTGATATTTTTTAATTACTTTCCCTTTACTTACCCCTAACTCTTTGGTATTAATGTACTAATTGGAAAGAACTGTTCTATGAGATGTGTACACAATCTTCAGCTATGATAGCTAATCCTCTAGGGTTTAATTTACCATTTAGTTTACTGTGCAGGAGAAATGCTAACCTATGAGAACAGCCAATTGCAGCCCATCTAGAACCTGAGCTGACTGAAACCTGCTCAGAATTGTGCAATGCTGAATGACCCCCTTTTCTTTTCTTAACCATACACCTCACCTGTAACACCTGCCTGGGATTCTCTCCCCACTGTGAGAGTAATGGTAGAGGTGTTTGAAGTAGAATAACAAACCCCATGTTAAGCCCTACTTGAACAAGAAAATGTTCTCGTTATAGAGGTCAGGGCTCTACAACGGTCCCCCTGCCACATAATCAAAGACTTACTCAGCTGCAGCCAGCTGCAGTTTTGTCTTTTGATTCTGTTGTGTTCTTTCACCTAGACTGTGTTCTATTTTGTGTCCTCGTTTTTCTTGACAAACTGCATATAAATTCAAGGTATCTTTCTAGCTACATCATCAAAAAGACAGACTGAGGGGGACCCTTATCCGTACCAGGACTGTCAGGAGATAATGGCACAGCCCCATGCTTGATGTGTTGCTCTTCCTGCTACAGATTCGAAACCTGGCAGCAAACTTATGTGTGGACAGCAAGCATGGAGCCACAGGAACTGAGCTGAGGCTGGACATCTGTGTCAAAGATGGTTTGGAAAGGACATGGTCTCATGAACAGGTGAGTCATGGGAACAGAGGCTAGCAAGGAAAGACGGATGGGAAGAAGTATCTTGGGACTTGGGTGAAGTCATGGTTTGTCACCAAGCAGATCCCTGGTTAGTGAGCATGGTCCACCTCTGCTATTGTTCCTTGCCAGAGAAATTGTGTTATTCAACCAAGATAAGGGATCACAACACATTTCAACTTGGAGAACAAGGATTGGCGTGATAGGTCAGCCAGTGAAGTGCATGCCTTGCACACATGAGAACTGGACTTTGGTCTTCTAAAACTCATATTTTTGAGGCAGAGTGTGTTGGTGTGTGCTTATAATCCTAGATCTGGTGAGGCGGAGGCAGCAGGTCAATGGGGATAGCCAGACAACCAGCCTAGCCTACATGGTGAGTTCCAGGCTAGTAAGACTGACAGCAGCTGTGAGGAGATACTTGAGGTTGTCCTCTGACCTCAACACATGAGCGCCCCCTCATACACACACACACACACACACACACACACACACACACACACACACACACGAGAGAGAGAGAGAGAGAGAGAGAGAGAGAGAGAGAGAGAGAGAGAGAGAGAGAGAGAGAGAGAGAGAGAGAGAGAAGAACTAGGGTTGAATGTGACATGAAAGTAGAAAGACAGCTATTGCAAGGACAGTGGTGATCAGTAATTAGGAGCTAAAACCATGAAGCAGTGAGTGGGGTGAGGAGAAATGAGAAGGAGATAGGGTTAGGGATTTTGCTCAATGGTAGAGTGCTTGCCTAACAAGCACAAGGCCCTGGGTTCAGTCCTCAGCTCCAGACAAAAAGACAGATGGCACAATGAAGGGCATTATTTTGTATGTGCACACACACGCACACACCAATGCACATGCATATAGGCCAGAAGAAGACACCACAATTCTTCTCAAGCTCTCTCCACCTATTCTTTTCTGGGTGGGGTCTCCCCTGATATTGTGGCTTGAATTTCTCCCAAGGCTGGACATCAAAAAGTCCTAGCAGCCCCCTGTCTCCACCTCACTCCCTCAGAGCAGGGGTCACAGGCACAGGCCTGTGCAGGATTCTGGAATCCGCACTCTGGCTGGCCCTCCTGATTGTGCAAGAAGACCCCTTAACCACTGAGGCCTCTCTCCAGCCCCTTGCATATGAACCCTGGAAACTAATATTAGAGACAAGATAGCAGACTCCTACAGCATGACCTTAGCTTACCCCCACAGCAACAGTTTTCAAGACAAACCTGAAATGTACCAGGGAATTCAACCCACAAAATCTTTTCAGAAAGGGCTTTGTTTTGTGTTTGAGACTTCATCTGACCTTAATTTCCCCTCCTGGTTATGTATCTAAAGTAACGCATGGACCTCTTGTTGCAATGGTAGTTTTTAGTTATGTGTGTAAGGGCCAGCCAAAGCAGCAGCGCCCCAGCGTAGACCTCATAGGACGTTTTCAGATGACATTTGGCTTTGATTCAAAGACATTTCCGTGCTCCAGTTAAGCCTCAAAGTCGTTGGAAAGGGCGTCTCCTGGAATTGTGCTACCTGTGAAAGAGCAATGACAGTGTTGAGAACGGTACGCCTCTCTGGTGTTTCAGCTTTGAATAATGAAATATTTCAATTAGGATGTACAGGATGTAGCCCACAGATTCCACAAGAAGCTATTGTCGAAGTTGCAAAGAAAAACAGCTGATAAGTGCATCAGAGGCCTTTCCCATTCCCCCCTCTTAACCTTGTACAGAAAGGAAAACCCACAGTCAGGGTAGTGTGAGCTCACAGGGGTCTCTGTTTCTCGGAATGGACCATACTGACTGTCTTGGGAAAACAAAAGCAAGTAAGCAAGCACTTTCCCTGTTGACGCAGCTGCTGTACTACAGCTGTACTCCTCAGTGGCTGCACACTGACCAGTTACAGCGTGCCTGTGCTTTAGAGATGCTTTAGCTTATGCACACATCCCACACAAAGAGCCTTGACAGACATGTACCACTGAGCAATGCTTCTACCCAGCCTAAGGTCCTTAAGGAGTTGTTGAAGTGTGCTTCTCTTCTCCCCACTCTCGTCCTGCTCCTCCTCCATCCTGAATTAACAATAGGAGAATCAGGATGAATCCCACAAGGTAACACCAACTTCTCCCAACACCCTCTAACCAGCTACCTATCCAATCTTGTTCTAGAAAGAGGGAAGGCCTTAGACTTCAGCCAACATGGATTTCACATTGAGCCAAGCAGCTTTGGCCGGTCTTTCTAGGCCAGAGGCTCTCCATCATCAAATAAGGGCTACAATCCCCACCTACCCTACTTTCCCTTCTCTTCTTCTCCCTCTCTCTCTCTCCCTCCCCTCTCTCTCTCTCTCTCTCTCTCTCTCTCTCTCTCTCTCTCTCTCTGACACACACACACACACACACACACACACACGCACACGCACACGCACACGCACACGCACACGCACATGCACACCATGCTCTAAGGTTCAAAGTTTCTGTGACACACAGATGCATTAGTCCATTCCCAACATAGTCACTCACTCCAACATATCCTGAAGGATGGACAATGACCAGAAATTTCTGCAGCTCCAGGATGTGGTGATAACTACAAAGTATCAGGAACTCACTGGCCTCTTCCTCCTCTGTGTCCTGGGATAAGCACTGCTGAGATGTTGCCAAGCATCAGAGGAATATGGTTGGCAGGCACTTCCAACAAGCAGCCCGGCCTCCAGCCCGAGAGCAAGCAAAATAAATAAATAAATAAATAAATAAATAAATAAATAAATAAATAAATACCACTCAAGACTATCAGTAAGACCAGCATTCAGAGCATTTAGGAAAAATAGTTTCTAAAATTAAAGAGAATCTATAAGAAAAGAACATTGTCTCTTAGGCTAAATTTATCTCCTCTTTTCAGCCCAATTGATAGCTTACAGGAACACACATCTGAGTACCTGAACCAGATTTAATAATTCTAAACAGGAAAATTCTAGAATGGAGTATGATCTGACCTGATTTTTTTATTTGGCAGATAAAGATGAATATAAACAGAAGACTTGTTCATTTACCTTAGGCTAAACTGGAAAACAAAACAAAAAACTATGGCCTGTAATTTACAAAATGGTCACCAGAGGGCAGCACCAGACTAGAAGACAACGCCACACAGTCGGGGAATGCATCCATATATCTCCCTATAGTCACTACAGCTCTTTTAGAAAGATTTCCGGTCTCTGGGCAGCTAAGGCTGGAATTGCGAGGAGACTAAAGGTTGGAGGGAGGAGAAACTTGAATCCTGCTTGAAACGTGTGCCACTATACACTGACTCGGTACAGGCTAATTCATTTTACAGTAACTAATGTGAGCCTCATTTGCTTAAAGACTCCTACGTTATAATCCACTCTTTTACATTTAGATTAATATTCCTGGAAGTACCTCAGGCCAGGGAAATTGTGAGTATTCCTTTTAATTCCAAGGCAGCCCAACTGACTAAATGAATAAACAAACTTGCTACAAAGACAACAAAGAAGGGTCCACTGACGCAAGCCTCTATAAGGGAAATATTTTACTGCAGAACGTTAGTCAGGGCTAATCCCGCTTCTGTGAGGCAAAGCAGGCATATGATTCATCCTTCCGGGGTCATTTGCTGAGCTGTTTGATATCACTCTAGCATTGTGTGATGGCTCCCTGTTTCCTCTAGGGATCAAGAAAGAAAAATAAAAATAGATCCAAATATGAGTGTAAGATCTGGAAGGCAGCTCCCCAGTCCCCGTTATGGGAGTTGGGGGGAGGGGTCAGAAGAGAGGAGGCGTGTTCTGCCTGGCCTAGTTTGGCTGTTCTCTCTGCAGACCCAGCAGCAGGCACCGGGCTCTTGCTGGGAGGAAGCTTTGCAAGCCTTCCTGTCCTGCTGAGGAGACAGACATAACTTTCTCTTTCCAAGATCTGGAGAGGGACACACACAAACAGAAATCCAAACAAGTCAGAGAAAGGACGCGCGCCTTTCTTTGGGGATAAACCTTCTCGATACAGCATTCTGATGAGTACAAACTATTGGGAGAAAAGTGTTATAACTCAGACTTCTGCAAACCACATAACAGTGAAACAAAATACAACTACCCACAGAGAGAGAAAGAAAATGTTTTTCAATTGTCTCATCAGGTTGCCAGATTAAGATAAGTGGATTTGCAGCTCCAACCTGGAGAATTTATTTGTATAATATAATACAATACAGACCCAGGCAATGTTATACACACCACACCAATATGCAAGCAAGGAAATGGGTCATGATTCAAAATCCGTATTTTAAAGTATCACTTAAAAGAGGAAAGGAGAGAAATTGACATCCATCTGCTTTTAAAAGAGTGACTGGAGCTTGAAAAGAAACAAACAAAAAGCATCAGGGGCTCTTATTAAGAAAATCTAGATACTTCTGGCTAGTAAGAACCACTCAGGAGTAGAAGGCAGATTGTGAATGTCACAGTAGGTCCCTAAACAGTGCAATCCTTTCACAATGCTTGCTTGTTTCTGCTCTGGTGAAAATGTGCCTTATGAACAATTCATTTGACATGGCCATCGGGGAAGATAAATGGCAACCAGAAGCATTTCAAAGACATAAGAGAGGGGAAAAAACAGTTATTAGAAGGTGCAGAAAAAAAATAAAACAATTGGCATAATTTGAAGATTTATCACCCAGGGCCAAGATTGCAGTCAGCAGGTAATAATAACAAGAATAATAAAGAGGACCTTGTGAAAATTTCCTTCTAGCAATCAATCTACAAATGCAAAAAAAAAAAAACAAAAGATCATTACAGCAAACCTAGGAACAGGAAATAAAAGTCACGTAAGTGTGCCCAGGTACAGTTGTGACAGCAGATGACGTATATGAGACAGATTTACTGTCACTCGAGTATTCTTGGGGCCTTAACAGATCCAGTTAGTGAATGAAAAGTAGGAGAAAAGGGAATAAGAGAGCCAGAACACTTGAGGCAGATGCCGCATCTGTCTAATGAAGGTCTTGGCTAGGTGGGGATTACAATTCCTTTCATCTTTAAACTTCAGGTATATAAAAACTAAGACACCCAGAGAAGCTAGGCACATGCTCCCACCCCTGCCACGGAGACTGACAGCTTTGTCTAAGAGTATAGCCCCTGACAAACTGACCACCCTCCCTCTCTGGTGCAATGGCAGTGTTCCTCCACAGCCCCCCACCCCCCCAGCTTCAGGCTTCAGCTCTCCCCTCTAAGCTCCTGCCCTGAGTTCCTGCCATACCCTCCCCTTCACCATAAACTAACCTGTGAGCCAAATGAACCCTTCCCTCCTAAAGTTAAAAAAGTAAGTGAAAATTTTTTAAAAATCTAGTTGACGTGTCATTGTCAACCTGACTGCATTTGGAATACCTCAGACGATGGCTGGTGGCTGTATGGCTTTTCCTGAGAGGTTTGACTGAGAGGGAAATCCTGAGTGACAAGTGCATCGGAAGTCAGAAATCAGAAAGAGATAAGCGTTGATACTCGGCTAGTTTCTTCCTTTTTTCCTTTCTATTTAGTCTAGGACCCCAGTCACAACCATGGCTGATCGTCCCTCCTTGGTTAAAATCTCTCTTTTCTGACTTTACATGCAACTCGAGCAGCAACCTGACAGACACTCCAGCCTTTGTGTCTTCTCTACAATAATTGTTTCTTCTAACATGAGCCAACATAAGTCTTTCTAAATATACACATACACAGAGAAAGAGGGGGGAGAGGGTGACAGAGAGACAGAGACAGAGAGAGGGGGAGAGGGAGACAGAGAGAGAGAGAGAGGGAGAGAGAGAGAGAGAGAGAGAGAGAGAGAGAGAGAGAGAGAGATCAACCAAGACTTCTTGATCCAGAATGGAACATACCTATGATCTCAGTAGTCAGGAGGCTGAGGCAGTAGAATGTGGCCTTTAAGGCCAGCCTGTGCTATGTAGTGAGTTGAAAGCCAGTAGGAACCATTTTAATGAAGAAAAAGAAAAAGATTAAAATTAATTCATCTATCTTGACAGTTATTTCACATTTCTGTTGAAATAACTAGTACAAGCTATATGTGGGGAATCCTAGAGCTCACTGGCCTGGCCGCCAGTCTAGCCTACGTGGCAATGAGACACCTGGTCTTTAAAACAAAAGTGTACATTGTTATTGTACTAAATAACAATACCTAAAGTTGTCCTCTGACCTCTGAACACACACACACACACACACACACACACACACACACACACACAGAGAGAGAGAGAGAGAGAGAGAGACAGAGAGAGACAGAGAGAGACAGAGAGAGACAGAGAGAGACAGAGAGAGACAGAGAGAGAGAAAGAATGTGGAAATGAAAACAGGTTATTGCAGTAGTGTAAACAAGCGATGCTGAAAACAATATTTGCAAAGATTCGGAGGATGAAACTGATTCCAAAACTGCTTACGAAACACAGTGTCAAGATGTGTCTTAGTGGTACAGTAGTTGCATACTGTGTGTAAGACTCTGTCCTCGGTACTGCCAAAGACTAGAGACGATGGTAAGACTTCACAAATAATTAAATGAGGAAAGTAAAAGGGGCAAAATTTCAAAGACTTCATGGCTGACAAGATGAATGTGATGACCACCAACTAAAACAAATTGAACGAGAACAGGCTACCCAAGAAATGAAAATCCAACGAGGGTAGGATATATTGAATTTAAGTCATCTAGGAGACACAGAGTGAGAAAATCCTGCCAGGGCTGGACGCAACGTGACTGATGGGTTTTGAGCATTTTGGTGAAAGCTGGTCTGAGAGAATTTAAGCCCACACAGGAAAGGAGAAGAAACACAGTTGCTGACATCATGTGAGTAGACAGATGAGCAGGGGGCAGGCAGTGTGGTTACTACAGAGCAGCACAGTGCTTCAAAGGCCACGGAAGGAGCAGGTTTGCAAAGAGCTTAAAATTGGGAGCAGCCCAGACAGAGAACAAGAGAGAGAGAGAGAGGAAGAGAGAGAGAGAGAGAGAGAGAGAGAGAGAGAGAGAGAGAGAGAGAGAGAGAGAGAGAGGGAGAGAGAGAGAGAGAGAGAGAGATCGCACAACTGTTCATGATTCTGTCACAAAGGCTTAACTTGACATCCCTTGTTCTGTCTGAGACTGTTGTCCCCTTGTCCTGCCTTTCAGGGGACTAGAGCACAGACACTCATCTTTTTCAGTCTTCTTTCATGTGCTGGATTTAAATCATTTCTTTTCCTAATTTAGACCCCTTGACCTAGTCCTTTCAACTGTTTTCAGACTCCTACAACTTAACTGTTTTCTCTTAGCCATCTCTAGAGTTGCCCCAGATGCTCTAGGTGGGACCTGAAAACCCAAGTATGTGGAGGACCAGGTCAGTGGTGAGTGTATTAGCTGCTTACAGCTCTGCACTCTGCTCCCTGTCAGTGAGACAGTATCCCTGACAGCTCTGCTTCACACAGCTGTCTGCCTCCTTAAGTCCTCCTCTAAGAATTATATAACCTACCGAACCAGAACTGGAAGAAATCCTAAGCCTTCCCCATCCATCTTCCTCTGTAATTAAGGACTTCTTTTGGATGTACCCTACAATTGAGGTTCAGCACAAGTAATTTAAGAAAATGACCTTTCCAAACATGGTAGATATTCACTCATAAGTGGATATTAGATGTAAAGCAAAGGATAACCAGGCTACAATCCACAGCCCCAGAGGAGCTAGGTTAAAAAGGGGGATCCCAAGAGGGACACACATGAAGGGCCCCTGAAGAGAAAATATTTAAGATCTCCTGGGTAAATTGGGAGGAGATTAGAAGGAAGGAGATGGGAAATGGGAACATGAGGGATCAAGAAAACAGAGTTGGGGGAGGGACGAAGAGCAATGAAAGAGATATTTTGATAGATAGTCATTATGGGGTTAGGGAGAAACCTGGTGCTAGAGAAATTCCCAGGAATCCACAAGGATGACCCCAGCTAAGACTCCTAGCAGCTGAGGGTGGCTGAATAGACCTTCCCTTTTAATCAGATTAGTGACGACCTTAATTGTCATCAGAGAACCTCTATCCAGTAACTGATGGAAGCAGATGCAGTGACTCATAGCCAAGCACTGGGCTGAGCTCCTAGAGTTCTGTTGGAGAGAAGGAGGAGGGATCATATGAACAAGGGGGTTAAGGGGTTGGTCAAGATCATGATGAAGAAAACCACAGAGACAGCTGACCAAAGCTAGTGGCAGCTCACAGACTATGGACTGGGGAACCTGCATGGGACTGAACTAGACCCTCTAAATGTGGTCAACAGCTATGTGACTTGATCTGTTGGGGTAGGGGGCCAACAGTGGCACCAGGACCTATCCCAGGTGCATGAACTGGGTTTTTGGAACACTCCCTATCATGGAATACTTGCTCAGCCTTGGTACAGGTGGGAGGGGCTTGGTCCTGCCTCAACTTGGTATGCCAGACTTTGTTGACTCCCCCCTCTGAGGAGTAGATGGGGATGGGAGGGGGGAAGGTGAGAATGGGATAAGGGGAGTGAGGGGGAACTGGGGCTGGTTTGTAAAATGAAAAATAAATTTAAAAAAAGAAAATGCTCTTTCTCAACAGGAATGCTGTTTGTTAATGGAACACATTGTAAAGTTGATTTAGGGCATCATAAGAAGCATTTGTAATACAGAGTAAGATGGATAACACAGGCGAGGATAGCAACAATGGTTGGCATACTGAAGTATTAAATGGAGTTGATTATCTATCATTCCATGACACTCCTGCTTTAGGTTGGAGGTCAGGGATCTGTAAGTACAGACTGTACTTCTTACTGTGAGTTACAATCTGAAACTGTCTACATATTACCCCCACAGAGTTGCTCTTAGCTACGCTGGAAAATTAATTTGCCTATTCTTTACTTCATTGAGCTCAGCTTTCCTTTAAATTGGATTTTTCAAGGTGCGAGCATCAATCCAGCTCAACTTTAAGGCTTGTCCTTTGGCAGTTAATCTGCTCATTAGGCTAACGCTGCAGTCCTCAATCCAGGAACATTTTATCTACATGACAAGTGCTAAGAGTTTTATTAAAGGCTTTTCTTCTTCTCTCCTTCCTTCCACCCATCTCCCATCTCCCTCTCTCATCTTTCATCTTTCCCTCTCCTCTTCCTCCACTTTCAAAACACTTTTCTCTCTCTCCCTCTCTCCTGCCCCTCCCCTTTCTCCTTCCTTCCTTCCTTCCTCCCTTCATTCTTTCCTTCCTTCTTCCCTTCCTTCCTTCCCTCCTTCCTTCCCTTTGCATTTGGCCACAGGCACAGCTGTCCCAGACCTTGGAAGCATGCCCTTTCCATGCCTCCATTGTGCTGAGATGGACTTCTTCCTTATATTCACAAAACAGGAGCTCTGCATTTTTAGGACATCTCTCCGCGCCCTCTGGAACCTTTTCCCCACACTGAACTCACTGCAGCTTCTCTGCTACTGTTGTTTTGCTAGCTCTTTACTTTTGGGTGGAGAGAAGATATTCGACCCGGCGAGCCTCTGCACACCCGAAAATTCTGCTTCGATGCCATCTCACACAGCAGCCCTGTCACGCTCTATGAGTGTCATGGCATGAAAGGGAACCAGCTCTGGGGATACCGGAAGGTGAGAGTCGGTTCTGTGGTCATTCTCAGATTATCATGTGGGGTTGGTTTTTTTATATTTGTTTGTTTGTTTGTTGTTTTATTTATTTTTTGGCTCTTTTGGAGGGCCCACCATCCAGCTCCCAAATAAATACACACATAGAAGCTTATTCTTTCTTTTGAATGCCTGGCCTTAGCTTGGCTTGTTTCTGTATACTTTTCTTTACTTCTTACTCCATGGCTTGCTGTGTAGCTGGGTGGCTGGCTCCTGATGTCCTTTTCTTACTCCTCATTCTCTTCTCCCAGATTTCTCCCCTATTTATTTCCCCTGCATGCCAACCCTGTCTATTCTTTCTTCTGTCTTTCTATTGGCCATTCAGCTCTTTCTTAGACCATCAGGTGTTTCAGACAGGCAAAGTAGCACAGCCTCACAGAGTTAAACAAATGCAATGTAAAAGAATGCAACACATCTTTGCATCATTAAACAAATGTTCCACTGCATAAACAAATGTAACACATCTTAAAATAATAGTCTACAGTAGTCATGATTTCAGCTTGACTAGCTCTAAAAGTTAGTTAAGACCACATTTTGATTCTGAGTGTCACTTGTACATATGCACACACACTCAGCTCACTCATGTGAAGGCCACCATGACAGGGAAAAAGGCATCAGGGAGTCTGCTTTTACCCTCACTTGTCTGTCCTGGGTACCATTTCCCAAGCAGTTACAACTGAAAAAGACTCCAGATTACTACAGGGAAGAAGTCTAAGCTCTGCTCAGCCAACTTGGGAAAAAAAAAATCAGCCACACATCATATAAACAAATAACTTACGCATAATTCTTAAAAACCTTAACTCACAACACATATAGATTAATAAAAGTATCTGTTCATTTACTGCATATGTCTGGCTCTTGAGTGGCAACTGTCTGGTTGAAACAATTGTATTCACACACACACACACACACACACACACACACACACACACATATATATATATATATATACACACACACATGCATACATACATATATGTATTCGTGTAGATATAATTGTAACACTTGAACGAAATGCTGCTCATTTGTGACTTCACCAAAAGTCTTCCCTGATATATCGAAGGCAAACATTTGTGAAACCTAAAAAGAAACATTAAATTATATGATGATACATAATGATAGAAATAGTTTTAAAACAAATACATTTAATTATGGAAAATAATTTTAAAACAAATAGACTCGTGTCTATGTTTGAGTTAATTAAGCAATTACATTACTTTTAAATATTTTCAAGTATTATTTTTTAAGAATTTCACAGCCAGGGAGCAAATGCCTTCTGCTTACAGTTGTGTACTCTCTGCACAATCCAGACTTATTGGGGCTATCAGAAAAATGTACCTAGTGTTTTATTCAGGAGCATAATTATCCTGTGACAAAGGACAGCCAATGTGCCACCAAATTACAGAAAACTGGAGGAAAGAGCCTGAGGGATGGTACTGGGGTGGGCAACAACTATGAATGTGTTTTTTCACATCATGAAAGCCACAGCTCTGGTTTCTACCTCTTGAGGTGGGTACCAAAGCAGCCTCATTCAGAGAAGACTTGATTATACTGTTTATTCCACACGTCAACACCTCCCTAGGATCCAACAGATGTCTGCTGCATCTCCAGAAAAAGCACAAAATGTCAGCTCTTGCATCTTACAAAGCAATTTAAAACCTAAAGAGCTAATGAGAAGATGGTCTCACAAGTACACAGGAAGGGAATTGCTGACTGTTTTCTTTATGAAGTGTGTAATTGATTAGTCTTGTCAAACGCTCACTATTCGATACAATATTGTCTATGTGGAGTGGAGTAGGGTAGGCTTTTCTTCTCCAATAGTTATTTTCTGACCTTTCAGATGATATTTTCCACATACATCAATAAAGCATCAGCTCTGCCTCACATGCTGGTGATTCTAATGAACAGAACGTTTCTCATCATTGGACAGTTACAGAATGAGAGATAGATCACTCAATAATGTGCAATTAAGCCTTGAAAGTGCAGTTGTTTTCATTAGGGAGCTTACAAAAGCTTACAGATGGATAAGACCAACTAATGCTTGTGCACACAGAGCTCCTGGAGAGGAAAAACCAGGCTACACTGATTTTAAAAAGTAACTCATAAGAGTTTTAGCACTGCAAACCTTTCCAGTATCCAAAGGGACTAGTGAAAGATGATCGAGAGATGCGATTACACTCTGGCTACTTCTCAGATCAGTTATAGTGATCAGCAAGAGGTTACAAACTGCACATTCAGATAGCAAGAGAGGTATTTATACTCAGGAACATGCCAAAGGCTTAAAATGGAAAGTTTCTGAAATATCTCATCTTGGTGGATGACTCAGGCCTGTGTAGCACACCTGTTTTGGAAAATTCAAGGCCTGCTCAACACCTTGAAGGGGAAAAAAAGCTCTCTGGAATGCTGCCTTCCCTGTTCAGTTGCAGTCCCTGGCCTCTGGAAAATGGGGGGTGGTCTACCAGCTCTCTAACTCTCTGAGGTACTCTGGCATGTCCCCTTATTTTAAATTAGATATCTGTGGAGTAGCCTACAGGGCCGTCTCCTGGGCACCTGGGGTAATTAATCCTCAGGACCACCTCCAACTGTAAAGGAAGAGGAATCCTTGACTCACACCCTCACCCGAATCCCCATAACCACTTAGGTGCTGCTATTCTGTGCAATGGACAGGGGAAGACACTTACACTGGCACAATTGTTGCAAAGCGAGCATTCACACTCAGGTGAATCCAGCTGCAAAGTCTCTCCTCACTCTTGACTGTGCTCTTAGGCAACAAGAGCAACAATCCCCAGGAGAGCTCCCCAGCGTTTGTGGGTTTAGTGCTACAGACTCCAGCTTTTCAGGCTGGGTGGAAAAAGAAGTTGGCCAGTATCCACCTCCTTTGAACAGATCGAGGTTATGGTCAGCCCCCACTTCCTGGTCCATTACCAACAATTACCTCTCACCTATTGTTAGCTATGTCTCTTTGCTACCCCAGAGGAGAGGGGCATCCCTCTTTTGCAATATTGTAACTATGGTTGTACATATGTATCCCAGAATAGCCAGTGTCCTGTGTGAGAGGGATCCCTACCTTGGTTTTCTTTTGCCACCAGGGGGACCCCTGTTACAAGCGCAGCAACCCCAGCAAAAGTATTGAAGCCATCATTCTAAAAGAAATTCTTTTCTCCTCTTCAGTACCCACAACTATTCAGTCACTGCCATTTGTTACTGCCTTTGCCCAGACACTGTCTTCAAATCTCTCTCTCTCTCTCTCTCTCTCTCTCTCTCTCTCTCTCTCTCTCTCTCTCTCTCTCTCTCTCTCTCCCTCCCCCCGTCTCCGTGTCTCTCTCTCTCTCTCTCTCTCTCTCTCTCTCTCTCTCTCTCTGACACACACACAGACACAGACACAGACACAGATGCGCGCTCTCGCGCGCACACACACAGACACACACACACACACACACACACACACACACACACACACACACACGCACATTGCCATTGCTATAGCTCCTGTCCTGGCTGCTACGCTTCCCATATTATCCTGGGATCTCCCTGCTATCTGGCCATTACATTCCTCTGTTGTTTTATATACCGCTTGGTTCCTCACTGAGTAGAAGGCGCTCACTTACCACCCCTCCCCATTCTCATCCAAACCTTCAGAATCTGGTCTTTATAAAAGTTAATATAGCCTGGTAGTGCACAACTGTAATCCTAGTACTCAGG
Source organism: Cricetiscus sungorus (assembly GCA_030556225.1). Classification (NCBI taxonomy): domain Eukaryota; kingdom Metazoa; phylum Chordata; class Mammalia; order Rodentia; family Cricetidae; genus Cricetiscus; species Cricetiscus sungorus. Next base: position 1,888,326 of record JANBXA010000398.1, on the reverse strand, counting down.
AGACAGGGGCTGTAGGTTTTCCCCATGTGCAAGACTAGCTAGCCTGGACAGAATGTTGTAGCCTACACCCTGTGAGTTGGGGGGGCTACAGAGTGAAGCCTGTCTCAAAACAACAAAGAAAAGCTTGAAGCATTTTTCCTTCACTTTCATTTCATCATTACTGTAACAGGTGTAACAATTAACTGATAAACCATGTAAAGCTTGTAGCTCAATTCTGACTGTACAACCACATCTCCATCTGTGTGGGTAACAAATGCACTGTCTGCATTGACAACCGTGTCAGGGTGTAACCTGCATACTACATCACTGACACAAGTCTGTGCTGACTAGCAAGGACTGCCACCATCCTTGCCAGACTGAAAGATGTCTCCCACATCCTACCCTTTTCATGTAAACATTTTATTTATGGCCTATAGCATTAAGTGTCCCCAGATATATAACCTCAATTAAGAATTTGAGCACAAGTCGTTTATTTGAGAGGTGGTTCCAAAACATATTTATAAATGTGGGTGAATGCCCACACAAGTGTGTGTGTGTGTGTGTGTGTGTGTGTGTGTGTGTGTGTGTAATACTGTTTCCATTATCTCATAGAAACCAACTAGTTTAATCGAATATACAGAGGTATATCTAAAAGCCCACAAAACTTTTCCCCAGCCATGCAGGTGTGATGGAACACACCTAGGATCCCATCAAGAGGCAGAAGCAGTAGGGTTACCATGTTTAAGGCAAGTAGGGTTACCATATAGCAAGATCCAGGCTAGCCAGTCAGTACAAAAGAGGGACACTGTATGGAGGAGGGAGGGAGGGAGGATGGGAGGGGCAGGAGGAGGAGAGGAAGGAGGGAGGGAAGGAGAAACAGGAGAAAGAGAAAAGCTTTCCCAGGGAGAGTGGATATAAAATCAGATGTAGGCTGTAATCACCTCTATTCAGACTTGTACAGGATCTCATATTTAGTGTAATCAGATAGACTAAAGAAATTTAAAAGCATCAAGATTTGAGAGGAAGAGGATAAATGAAATATTCACAAATGATGTGTTTGAGTATCTTAAAAATCCAAAGGACTATGCAACTAAACTATTAAAATTGAATTATAACATTTAGTATGGTTTCAACAGGATGAAAACAATTATATCCACTTGGCAACAAAAAACCAGAACATGATATTACAAAGTTCTTTGTAGTTATTATAAAATGCTTAAGATAAATAGTATGTTCAAGTTGGTGGGTTGGGGGGACATCAAGGCCACTACAGGAACGCTGCATAAGGGGACTGAGGCTGTACAGTTCAGTGCTAAAGTTCTAGCCTGGCATTTGTGAGGGGAAATTCTGGTTTCAAGCTACAGTACAATATGGGCGGAGGGGGGGGGGTAGTGGAAAAGAAAACCTATGATGATGTCCTTTAAAAGCTTTTCTTTTAATCATAAGGATTAAGACAATACTGTGAAGGTAAATATATATATATACTCAAGCCAATCAAACCTCAGCAGATTCATATGTAAAAACTGATAGATTCTAAAAGTGAAAGGATCAAGATAGCCAAGAAAATCTAGAAGCAGGGGTAAATAGAATTAAACATTATGGAGCTAAAGAAATGGCTCAGTGGTTAAAAGTACTGGCTGATCTTCCAGAGGACTGGGGTTCAATTCCCAGCACCCACATGGCAGCTCACAATTGTCTGTAACTCCAGTTCCAAGGGATCCAATACCCTCATACAGGCAAACCAATGTACAAGAAATAAAAATACATATATCATAAAAAAGAATCAAGCATTATAAAAACATGCTATCAAAATGCATAAAAATACATTTATTGAGGTGGTACATGATAAGCAACTAAGGCTCTCTAGATGGTAAGTTCTTAGTATTGATAATGTTGGAAATCTCCCACAGGGTTCTAATCAGAAATAGGTGAAGAACCCATTTTCCAGCTCAGGAATTTTTTTTGTTGTTGTTGTTTGTTTTGTTTTTTGAGGCAGGGTTTCTCTGTGGATTTGGAGCCTGTTCTGGAACTAGCTCTTCTAGACCAGGCTGATCTCAAACTCACAGAGATCCACCTGCTTCTGCCTCCTGAGTACTGGGACTAAAGGTGTGTGCCCCACCCAGCTCCAGCTCAGGTTTTACCTGCTTTCTTTAATCTCTGTCTGCCTCTTTCTCTGGTGGCATCTGTGTCTCTGGGTGGACTCCAGCATCACTTAGTTCCTTTCTTTGTGCCTTAAACACTGATCAAGTGTGGTTAAGCACTTGTCACCCTGTAACTACCCAAGGTCAGGAATCTTTTAACACCTTTCTCCATCCCCCATTTGACTTTTTTAGGTGCAGTCTCATGTAGCCCAGGATAGCCTCAAACTCTCCAGACAGCCTTGAATGACCCAGGTCTCCCAGTCCTCTTGACTGGAGCTCCAAGTGCTTGCCTAGATCCTTTCACATGCCTGTTTGAATTCCCCAATTTCTAATAGTGAAATTTATAAATAAATATTCCTGACTGATTAAAAGACTGGACAGTTTGGTTGTGGATATAGAACCCTCTCTATCATATGAGGTTCAGCTATACTGGATAAACCTAATGAACTTCTTCATCAGAAAAACACCACAAATAACCTCACCCCAGTGACCAAACATTAAATGTTTCCAATTACTTTGTGTAGTTTCCCTCTAGAATATTAAGTTGTAATTTCCACTAAAAAAAAAAAAAGACTTTTAAGTTGATTAAACAGGGAATAGAGATAAAGAAGTTTTTACCCACTTAAACTGATGCCTATACAATTGACCCGCTTGTTTAAAGTGAGTTAGTGGGCGAAATTCGTGGCATATGCCAACATTTGATGAATTATTTTTACTTATATGCTAGGCTTTGGTCTCTACATCATGAAGTCATGCTGGTCCACAAAGATGCCACATAGAAGGCCATGGGGCTCTTAGTTTAAAGCATTTTGGCTAAACATTCTGATTAAAATGACTTAGGACCCCAAATGACTACAGCATCCACAATTAAGATAACAAAGACAGGATGTGGTTCCACTCTGGTCCTGATTTATGAAGCATTTATCAAATGCTAAACGTGTAGTCATAGTCGAAGAGTTAAACTCTTCCAATTCAGCCTATCCATTTCTGACAGTCCCTGTTGTTGGGAAGGTTTTCCCTGGCCTGTGGTACTCTAGTGATTAAGTTTTATCTATTTTGCTCAAGACAAATTAAAAATATCTGATAATGTTTGCTAGGTCATTAGTCTTTACTTTTGATGAGATGGCCCAGTTTCCAGATTCTACCCATAGAATGACTTTGTTGGGATCTAATTCAATCTCCTGGACATTTTATCTAGAACAGCAGGTCTCATCCTGTTGGTCACCACCCCCTTGAGAGTAGAATGACCCTTTCACATGGGTCACCTAATACCATCAGAAAACACAGATGTCTACATTCTCATTCATAACAGTAGAAAAGTAACAATTATGAAGTAGCACTGAAAAATAATGTTATGTTGGGGGTTACTACAATGTGAGGAACTGTATTAAAGGATTTCAGCATGAAGAAGGTTGAGAACCACTGCTCTAGAGAGTCTTTGAGGACAGTATACAACCCAGAAAAGAGTATACAACTGTCAGTGTGCTTTAATCATGGGAAAAGAAGAGTGACTGGCACTTTGGTTTAAGCTACTATCATCTTTTGCTATAAGCATTGTTGCTGATTGGTTTTCTTGGTAAACTCATACACTCGACTTTTTAATTAGCTCTTAGCATTTCAAAATACTAGTAAACTTTTTCTCTTTGCTACCCTGACATCTCTCTCATCTTCTACCTGCATAATTCATCTTTTGTATTCATGTAGTTAGCCATTTATTTCTACTGAATTCTATCTCATGGGCTGGAGAATGTAGCTCAATAATGGAGCAGATTCTTACAATGCACAAGGCCTCGAGTTAATTGTCATCATATCCCAAAAATAGTAATGAAAATTTAAAATTTAAATTTTACCCCAATCTGGATTTTGGCTCTTTGACCCAATTAATAGCAATTGAATTACTTTATTATTTTCCCCTCTCATAGTTGAATCAACACTCGTTTAATGCCCTCATCAGAGGTAATTGGTTTCCAATGCACAAATCCACTGACTGAGCCCTCTCTTGCACATCAGAAGTGGCACTGGATAACTATTGAGCACCATTTGAAGGAATTTCCTTACCCGGGTATGAATTTACCTAATATTAATAATATCTTCTGGGCCACTGCTCTCCAGCTTGACCATCAGAAAACCAAGACTTTCAAAACATTTTGCTGAAAACCATATGTACAGTGTCTGCTGTAATGGAGTGATTGGGCTCCAATGACTGAGTCACTGTACCCTAAGATTTCAGTATCAGCTGACAACTTAGCTACCTTATTAGAACAGGGCAAAGCTAACTCCCAAGAGTGCATGCACTACATCTACTAAGCAATGAAGCTATGTCAAAAGACATGTGATATCCAATCCACTAGTATGCCCTGTGCCAGCAGGAAGTGGCAATGTAGAGAGGTGTGACTTTATTTTTCAACAATCAATCTGGTAGAAAGAGGATTAGTCGCTGGCAAAGCATATATTTACTCTACGGGTGCTCTCTTGGTGAATTGGTTTTAGGAGTATTCTACTTAAGCTTTTTTCTCCAAGCTGAAGGTAAATCCTGGTCACTTGAAAGGACCTTTGAGAACCAGCTGAGGGTTGTTCTGAAAGCAGGAAGGAGAGCCTTTCAAATAATGCCCTCATCTTGCCCTAGTTTTCCCTATGTGTCTCACCTAGCTGAAGTCAGTTGGCTGGCACAAGGTTCTAACATCTGCCACTTCAACTTAGCAACAAACCCCTTGCTTAACATTTTTCCCTAATATGCTCAACTGCCACTCTGCATCTGTCTGAATTAGAAAGGCTCCATCACAGACTATCCTGCTCTTACATAATACCGAGGTCAGTGCCAGGATCTAAGGAGCAAAACGGAACCAGAGCTTGGTGATTAGAGCTCTGAACAACTCATATTGTTGATGAGGACACTTCTTCCAGTCTGAGCAGATATGATGAAACTGGACTGCTAGTTGCCTCAGCCAAGAAGAGAAGTGCTTTGCCACTCCAGACATTAAGAGCATAGGCTCTGGGTCCTGGGTGGGGCAGGGTTGCCATTTGAGTCATGAACTCCACTATGTGTCTTGGCACTGGAGCCTTGGAAAATTTGCTACATGTCTCTGTTTCCTTGTTATAAAATGAAAATAATAAAAGCATTCACCTTCAATAGTTATTGCAATAAGTTAGTAAAAATTCATTACACTTAGAGTGTGGCACCTAAGAGTTCAATTAATGGTAGCTATTGCCTTCCATGTGTTCAGCAAGCTATCTTCTGGCTTGGTTTTAACCCCCAAATTGGTGTAGAGAGAAACAGATTGTGTAAGTCATTGTACTTCTATACCAAACATTTCTGCACTATTTAAACTATTCACAAGTAAATAAAAAAGGGGAATTTGACAAAGGGATTAATTTGCCTGTGCATTCCTCATGTGTACCAAAAACACATGTGGCACATCACAGAGCTTGATTCATATTTGCTGAAAGGATAATTGAATCTAGCTTCCTGCTTCTCCACATGCTGGTTTCTCAAGAAGTGTTTAAAGGGAGGAGAGCACTTAACACCATATGACACATAGGTATGCAGTAAGCATGGTGTTATGTTAACAAGACTCTAGGCAGGTTGATTGAGAGGATATAAGAGATATGAACAGAAGTAACAAGATCTGGGAAGAATTCTTTCTACATGTGGAACTTTGAGTTCAGGAGGAATACATATAAAATACATACATATATACACACATTCATACATATAATATACTTAAGGTTCACAGCATCTAGTGGCTAGTTTTATGTCAACTTGACACACGCTGGAGTCATCAGGGAGGAGGGAACCTCACCTGAGAAAATGCCTCCATAAGATCAGGCTCTAGGCAAGCCTGCTTTTCTTCATTAGTGATTGGTGGGGATGGGCCTGGCCCATTGTGGGTGTTGCCACCTCTGGGTTCTATAACAGAACAGGCTGGGCAAAAGTGAGGAGCAAGCCAAGAACTAGCATTCCTCTGTGGCCTCCGTCTCCAGGTTCCTGTCCTGTTGAGTTTCTGTCTGTTTTTGATGATGAATAAACCCTTTCCTCCCTGAGTTGCTTTGGTCATGGTATTGCATCACAGCAATTGAAATACAAACTAAGGCACTGCATAACATGACAACATAAAGCACTGAGCACTACACAGGCCAGAGATGTAAGGAAAGTTTCTTCAAATAGTTGCTGAAAGAAAACAAAAAGTATGTTAATAACAAAGTGGTACAAAGGGATCACACACACACATACACACACACACACACACACACACACACACACACACACACACACACCAATTTATCCCAAGACCCTGAGGGAAATAGAATCTTTGCTTTCTATAAAGAACAGAGAAAAGCCACCTGAGATGCCAATCATGATGACCTATGAGATCAGATACCTGCATAGTGTAGTGGCAGAATTAAACAAGACAATATAGGTCAGACTAAGAACTTAGTTAAGAGAGAAGACGTTGAATGAGCATGAAAGAGGAAGGATCTAACATACTGGAATTTTCTGGCCACTCTGAGAGGAACTGAGGATATGCCTGGCACATCACTATGCATAGCCCAGGGAATATAGTATGAGAGTCAGAGGACCAGCTAAGAGCGAGCTGTATCCAGCACGGTCTCAACACATACACTAAGGCATTCAGAGGCATCATTTCTGGCTGGCTGAATTAAACAATGATGCATGAGACCAATGTTCTCCTGTGAGAAATTTGACCTGCTAAAGAAAAAGTAGAAATGGTGGATGATTTAACGACCTATCACTTTTATATTTATTCAGAAATTGTTCATATTTTCTCAGAAGCCAACAGCAAAACTAAGATCTGGTTTCTCTCCCTTCAAGAACTCAAAGTATCACATGTATCCACCTTTTTCTTCTCTACAACCTTAAGAGGAGACAAAGCAAATCTTGTTGCACATCCTATCCCTTCCTTCTTTCTACTTAACTCACTTCACAGACTTAATGGAAGAGAACTACTAACAAATGAAATGACTCTCAAAACTTATTGCTAGGGAGAAATCTGAACAAAAACCTCATCCTATCAAGCCCTCATTTCTCCATAGCCGACACCAGAGACATCAAGTAATGAATACTTGTGAAAATATTCATCCCCTTTCAATGTACGGTGTTCTAGCATTTAAGTTTCAATCACATGTACACTTTCCAAAGGAGCTCATGTAAGTATCTCCCTTTTATATAGATAAGCTACCCCGACATCTTGCCTAACCAACTGCTTGTTGGATATCTAAACCTGGATACCATATTGATATCTCCAACTCACTATATCTAAAACAGAAACCACTACTATTCATTCCCACTCCTGGCCCAGTTCATCTTTTATTTTACCAGTTTAATCCTACTTTTACTTCAGTCACTTGCCTCTCCCTCTATCACAGCCCCCACATCCCATTAATTATAACACTGTGGGCATTTAAGTTCTCAAGTATCTCAAATAACCTTTGAATGGTGGCCCTGGTTGCCTCCAACTTTCTTCCGTATCAGATCAAATTTAAATTCTTGCTGTTTTCTCAGGATGTAATCCAGTGCCTTCCTCCTTGGTATCCTAAGTATAAATTCTCCAGTGATTATCCCACAGTGCCAAAATGAAGAATCAAGTCTTACTGCACCCAAGTGTCCTCATGCTGTGTCCCTTGCCTGCTTCTCAGACACAACCATCTGAAGTCCACACTATGTTCCCTTGTGTTCTGGTGACAGTAAAGATTTTCTGGTCACCATAACTTGATCTTCCTAGTACTCCATCACCTCTGCCATTGCTTCCTTAGACTATTAACCCATGAAGGTGTGCTTGGCAGCTGCTCTAGCTCTTCTCTCTGTCTGAAAACCACCTCACTCTGACACGTGGATAGCCAATTCTCTTTGCTTCTGGCCCCTTCATTTTCAACTCAGGTCCTCTCGGTTCATATATTTTTCTAGAACATCACATTTACTATCTTCATTGTTTAATGCCTATGCCTCTACATTTAGAATTTAAGATCACAAGGCCAGAAACTTTGAAGTGGTTAGAAGAAAGTACAGAGAAAAAAACTTGATGATTTAGACTTGGGCAATGACTTTCAGACGAGGACTCCAGTAGCTCAGGATAAACTGGCAAGAACTGACAGATGGATGGCATCAAATTAGAAAGCTTCTGCATGGTGAAGGAAACAATTGTCAGAGCAAAAAGACATTCTACAGAATGAGAAAAAAAAGTCTGCTAGCTATTCATGTATAAAAGATTAATATCTAGAAAATATGAAAGGTTCAAAAAGTAAACCATCTAAAAGCAAACAACAATCAAATCAATAAACAGGCAAATTAATTGAAGAGATTCCTCTCAAAGTACAAATCCCAACAAATTTATGAAATAATTTTCATAAATGATGATCCTCAGCCACCACAGAAATGCAAATCAGAGCTACATTGAGATTCTTTCTTATCCCAGCAGACATGGCTCTCATCAGGAAAACAAATGCTGGTGAGGACAAAGGTAACAATATGATACTGTTGGGAGGAATGCAAATTAGCTCATTTTCTGTGGAACTATGTAAGGAGGATCCTCCTAAAACCAAAAAAAAATAGAACTACTATATTAGCTAGCTGTAGTGTGCTGTGCCAGTTATATACCCAAGGGATAGTAAGTCAGCATATACCAACATGTTTACTGTGGCCCTGGCCACAATACCCACAAGATAGTATCAGCCTAGGTACCTGTCAAAAGACGGAAAGAAACTGTAATACACACACACACACACACACACACACACACACACACACTATGATACATACACAAGTGTGTGTGTGTGTGTGTGTGTGTGTGTGTGTGTGTGTGAGTCCCTGTCAATCAGGATCTGCCCATTAATTTTTTAAATAGTTCAAATGCATAAATGTGTTATTCCTTCATTTACATTACACTTTACTAGTATTTTTCTACTTCAAACACTTATTCCGTACCTATTGATTTCATCTATTTCTTGGGTTAGAGGATATATTCCTATGTACACCTCTTTCCTGACACTAACCACAATATAAAGGGCACTTTATAAATCCCTGTTGAACTCAATTGGCCTGTCTGAATAATGGACTCAAAGGGCCCACCTGCCCGACCATTCTGTCTTCTGGAAAGCTCGGGACCAGAAAGGACAGCCATATCTCAAGCTAGAGAGCAGCCAAAACTCTCACTCTACTTATGAAGTAAAGTTACCTTGCTAGGCCTAGATTACCTTTGTTTCCTAAATCCTTTCGATTAAAGTGGAGGGCACTCTTTTTCAGTTTGGACAACTGATTGAGTCAGAGGGTGCTTTTTTCAAGCTCCGTTTTGCCAGGATGTCAGAAAATATAATTTGGTGTTGAATAGCTAGCTGATCTCAGACCAGATGGTTAGTACATTCTGATTTTCAGAACAGGGGATGCTTTCTGACTAAAAATAAATTAGCAGCAGAAGAAGAAGCTATTACATAGTTACTTATATGTGAAACATGGAGTCAGTCATTCTACATTTTATCCTCCCATAATAAACTTGGGAACCTTATCTACATTTGCAAGCAAGTGAGCCAAGGTCCACAGAACTTAGCGCCCTATCCAAAGGCCGTCAGGGAGTAAGTGGATGGATGACTAGAATTCATCTAGCTCCCTGCATAGCGGCAACTCTCCGGCCTTTTCCCGGAGCTGTGTCGTGTTTTGTTCTGGGAATCTTCTTCCTAAGAGCCATGCACGCCGGTGTCTGCTTTACTGCCTTTGTGTCTTTGGCGTTCGGTTCTTTCATGACCCCAAGCCCAGGCTGGAATGTTCGGAGGAGCTCACTTGTTCTTTCAAAGCTCACACTCCATTGTAAATATGGGAGCTGATCAGGTTATCACAGAGATGCCAGTCAAGTCTGTGGCCAGCTGTGAAGCCGTGTGGCTTTCAGAGACCTACCCAATAAGCCCCACCCATGCTCATCTGCATGCACTGATTGGTTGGCACCGGGAACTGATTATGAAGGGCAGCTCAGTCATCCTTAGGCATTCCCTGCTTAGTGATTTCTAGTTTTTTCAGACAAGGTGAAGTAAAGTCGACACTGAACAGGCAGGGCTATGCCATGTCTCCGGTCAGAACTGGACCAAGAACAAAGCAAAGACTGGACGTGGATCATCACGTACTCACAAGCCAATGTGGGGCGGAGGATGCTGTTCTGGTAACAGCCATGGCCTATGGGATGAAGGGCAGGGGAGAGGAGGGCTGTCACGGAAGAAAAGACTTACTTAGTGGATGATTGCTCACTCTGCTGACAATTTCAGCTAGCAAATGCATTGTTAAAGACATTTAGTAATCCAAAAGTCTGACCCAGTAGAAGGCCATAGATAGCAATTATGTCACCCCCAAAGTCAAAATTGACAAAGGTACACTCTGTTGCAGGCAGATAATGTTCCCAGAAGCTTCATCTTTATGGCCTCGCTGGGCACTCCACACACAAGGTTGAACAGAGTTAAGTCTGTGGCCAGAGAACAATCAGTTGATCTACTGGACACTGAGAGGGAGGGCTTCTAGTTTAACACCCTGTCATTTGTCTCTGTCACAGGCGAACTTTGGAACAAAGTGCTCATTCAATTTTATGACAGGGAAAGATTTTGGGGATGTGTCTGCTTCACCCTCTCATTTTATATCGCCTTCCCTAATGTAGACAGATAGATACAAAGAGTCCCTGTTTTTACCTCTTATAAAGACTTGCATCAAAAACATTCTGGGTTGTTCCAGTTGTGCTAAATTTGCATAGCCTGCCTGGCTGTACCTATGAGCACAGCTGTATTTGTCAGAACATGTGTTTCCACAAGGGGTTTGGAAACTATGATGGCCTATGGCAGGAAAGCAGGGCGGTTAGGAAACCTGGTTTGCTTTGGTGTTCATGCTGGCACTGATGAAGAAAAGAACTCGGGGAACATACGGGTTTTTTCAGGGAGGGTTGCTGATTTTAGGTTTCACGGAAATTCATGTTTTTAAGGAGAAGCCGGGGGTGTGCAGAGGTCTGCCTGAGCTCTTGGTAAAGGAAGCAGGAAGAAATGCAGGTATTTAAGACTGGGAGGAGATACACGAACATACAATAGAGCAAGTTCAAATTTAGCATATCATGCATAATTTTCCTGAATGTGAAAGTGTTAAGAATGATCTGTGAGGGGCCCAAGAGAGGGCTCAATGGGTAAAGGCACTCGCCACTACTCTGACAACCTGAGTTTCCTGCCTGGAGCACCACGTGGTGAACAGCAAAAACTGACTCCTGCACATTGTCCTCTGACCTGCAGATATATACTGTGGCATGCACACACAGACACACAACACACTAAATAAATGTAAAACAAACAAAAAAAACAATAATAAAAAAACAGTTAAGAATCCTATTTGAAGGAATTTGAAATATAACTCAGTGGTAGTTGCCTAGAATGCCCACAGTTTGAACAGGTTTGATTCTCAGCACCATAAAAACTGAAACCACAAAGGTTGTTTGAAAGCCTAATAAAATTTATTACATCCTTGTAGCTAAGCTGCTGGAAATTGAGGGTGAAGGGTGATGAGACATGCCAGAGGGAAGGGGGAAACACCATGCAAGGAGTCACAGTGACTGGGAGGAATCTGTATGCCAGGAGCCCAAGTGATCTTGAAGGCTGTGGTGAGGATCTAAGAACAGTATCCATCTCCCTGCAGAGGAGAGGGTCTCTAGAACCTTCCCCAAGGTCAGACTGTAGAGGAGTTAGTGAAGAAGTTGGAAAGGATTGTAAGGAGACCTCGGGAGACTTTTGAGTTCAAGTTCAGAAAATCCACACCAAACTTTGACTTTAAAGAGTAAAAGAAGAAACCCTTGTGTCAGGCACAGTCTTCTGTTTACACTAAACACAGAAATTCGAACTAAATAGCCCACACGTTGTCTTTCTCCTTCCTTATTTCTCCTTCCCTTCATGCAAACATCCGGATCCTTCAAGGACATTAAATATTGGTTTGATTGAGTCTAAAAGTCAGGAACCCATAAATGTTTACAAAGGGTGGCTGAGAAATCTTAATCCTAAAGGAACTGCACATTTACTGTCCCTCCCTTGAAGGAAAGCAACTGGAAAGCCAGAGCCCCCAAACACTCTCTGACCTAAATAATAAAGCATTAGTCAGTGCTGAAACCTAAGTGGTGATTTGGGAACCTTTTCTCAAAGTATGGATACTTTTTAAGAAAAACCATAAACACCATTCGAGTGAGTGTTTAATACTAAGGGTGGTTCATTTCCTTTTGGCTTTACCCTCTCAGGTACACAATAAAAGGGGTGTGTTCAGATAAGGCGTTTGCTGGGTGCTTACACTTATTCACTGAGCTGTGAACTGTCTCGAGTGCTTAGGTGATTTAATGTATCTCCCATAACTGACTTGTAAGCAGATGGGACCTCCTCCAGTTTACAAAAGTCATCAGAACCATGCTATCTACACTCCTGCAATATCCAGGATGTTGGGCTGAAGGGGTCGAAGGCATTGACCTCAAGCACTAACAAAGCTGACTTTTTACTCTCACCTATTGCCCACGTGTCACTTGTCCCCACCCATTCATTCATCTTCCAAAGACTGCAGCTGGGCACCCAGCATTTCAATTTCAACATGGCTTTCTCTTATCTTTTTCAATAGATTACCAATGTGAGTTAGGGAAAATTTCGCTCTTCTACTTGAATATGTTTATTACTTCCTGTGCACTCAACACAGCACATGTATGTGTATGGGTCATATTTTATGCAAATGACTAGATACCCTTCATACTTACTTGTAAGCAGCTAAACATGCAGCAAAATGCTCAACTACAAAACTAGAAATGAGTGAATGGCTCTTTTTAGAAAATGAATGAATGATTTTTTTGTCTCAGCTTAAGTTGTCTTGGAAGTTGTGGATCCTTTGATATCTCATATTCTTTGGCTTGAGAGTGGGTTTAGTTCGACTCTGGGTATATGCTCAAATACAAGCATATTTTACATACATAAACTTTGGGCTGTAGCATTGCCACATGTTATGTCCATCTTTTTTTCTGACCCATCTAGGACAGGACACTATTTCATCCTGTGACCAACAGCTGCATGGACTGCAACCCCGCAGAGAAGAAGATTTTCATGGCCAGATGTGACCCTCTCTCTGAGACTCAGCAATGGATTTTTGAACACATCAACATGACTGTTTTAGAAAAAAATAGCTACTATGCCAACTCCTAGAAAAGAAAAAAGAGTGATTACCTACAGATTGGGAACTGTGTTGTCTCGGGCACCTGGGTCAAAGGAGTCAGGAATAACATTTCCTAGATCCAGGAAGCCCGGATGAAAGATGTATAAATGCCATGTCCACTTAGCCTGTCTGGGAGAAGCCTGGGAGAAGCTCACGCAACTGAAGAACTTGGCTGAGAGCCTCACCAGCTGCTGCTGAGAACTCGGGACTAGCAGTTCCCTTGCTGGCCAAGGGTAAAGATTATTTAGGGACTGTTCGCCACGACTGCTGAGTTAATCGATCCTAGCATTTCTCAGGTCAAATCCTGCAGTAGTGAGTAGCTATGAATGGATCCTACTAATCGGGTGGGAGGGGGGTGGAAACAGAGCGCATGACTGCTCTGGCAACCTGAGACTACCACAGGTCTAGAACTAGCCACGCTTGAGGGGTGAGCTTCTTTGGTGCCATTCTCTGTAAGAATGGGTTAAGCAGGTTTAACCCTTTAAAGTGCTGCAGATGATTTTAGAGTGCTTATACCATCATGTTTCTTTTTGTCTTCTCTTTAAACGAGGATACATGGCATCTAAGACATTACATGATCTCATTCACACTTGCCATTCTCCTTTCGGGGTCTATATTATGCATCATGGTTAGGAGTTCATGTTCCACAAATCAGCTGACGATCTAATTCAATATCCTTGGATCAATCCAGTTAAAAACAAAAAACAAACAAAAAACCCACTCTAATACCCAGTCACTCCAAAACAATTTTTCACGGAAGCAGCAAAATAACACACACACACACACACACACACACACACACACACACACACACAAAGTTAAGAGAGAAATGTCTCTAGGAAATCTATTTTTACTTTTCTATTATTTTTAAATTAAAAAAAAAAAACCTGATGTTTGTCCAGTCATAACTTTATTGAAGAAGACATAGGAGTGGGTCCATGTAATTTCTTTTAGTCTGTCTTAAATAAATCTTCACTCCAAGTAATGTGGAAATGGCTTCATTCACTTCAACTCTGTTTAATCTGGCAACTTTTATTCAATTATTAGTTTTGGAGGGTCTCCCCCCCAACTCCATTGCTGAAAATAACAATGTTGTTGTTTTATTTGGAAGCCCAGGAAAGGAATTACTATTAATAAAGTCCTTCTGACAGCATTCTCTGTTAATGGGCAATATTTCAGGGGTGTGAAAAAAACAATTAACTTAAAATGAACACAATTGAATGTTTAATCTTTAAAATAATATTTTCTTGTGTCCAGTAATGATGGGCTGAAGAGAGAAGACTGTTCAGGTATGAAGATGGGTCTTTAGATGGAAAACAATTACATTTTCTCTATGTGCTATAGTTGTTTGGGGCACAGGCTGTCCAAACTTTGTTTTTGCTATTTTTAATATAGTTTCCTTATTAATAAGAATATATATGTCAAGACGATTTATACATTTGGAGCAGAGCTCACTGAAGTTCAGGGCAGAAAGATACGGAAGAGTCATTCTCTTTTCATTGTCTTTTTTTTTTTTTAATTTTGCTTGTTTGTTTGTTTTCTTGTTTCTTGTTTTTGTTTTAATAGCAAAAGCCCAGAGAAGTTCAATTTTCTGGCTGGGCTTTTAACCTAGGCATCTCAGTCACTGGATAAGAATCCTGTTCTTCCCTCAAGATACCAAAACATCCACGAGCCTAATATATGATCCCTCTTCTTGAAAATGTGCACGAATTTTTTTTTTCTGTCCTCAAACCCCAATCAAAATATGCAGTTAAACTACCCTGCTAAGAATCAGGAATGGGTTACTTTGGTATCTTTCCTGATTCATTTGGATAGCTGTCTCTTTTAAACTGACTGTCACTGAGATCCTTTGTAGAGGTCAAGTGATCTTGCAGTAGTGAAGATGCACAGTGGGAAAAATCAATTGTGAGAAATTAACCTGTGTGCTAAACATTTCTGAGGAGTGGGTGAAGACTCATCTCACATGTTCAGAGAGCAATCTTGCTGGAGAATGAGATGCGTCTATAAAAATTCACATTATGTGATTAAGTAGTTGGTTGCAATTATAGTTGTACCAAAGAGACAACCTTGGGTTGTGCACCCCGGAAAGCCCAGATTTGTGATGATCTCTGAAGATGTTAGTCATGGCTGGCTAGCTAGGGCCTGGCCTAAGTATTGCAGCATTTTAGTGGGATACAAGGTGATCAATTGAGATTGGTCTCTTACTCTCTAAATAAAAGATTATTTAAAAAAAGAAATTATTTTTTTCTTCAAAAACATAAAAGGAAGCTTGGGATGTTAAATCCAAAATTAAACTTTCAACTATGGAACAGTCATTAATTGTGTCCACTGGAGAAACACGCAAATAAAGTGAAGCCTGGAGGGTCTGCCCCTACTCAGCAGGACAGGGTATTGCCAAAAAGCACATTGAGAGGTATTGGCTGTGCCCCTGAAGGTCGGGAGTCTACTTGCTTGAAATACAATCTGAAAAGCATAAAATGGCATGGTTTTGCACTGGTAATTAGCAAGAGGGACTGAACAGAACTCAGAAAGACTATTGTTCCTGGAAATAAAATTCTTTGAGAATTTGATAGTTGAGTACTCACCGATTCTTTTATCAGAATGGGGTCAATATAAAATTAATGTGGTCAACAAAAATGTCTATTTCTCCACTGTAAGAGTAGTTCGGGCAGAAATAAAAAAAATGATTTTTAAAAACCCCTTTTATGTATTTACAGGAAAAAAGAACCTATGCTGTAAAAACAATACTTTTTCAAGACTGGATGAGTACCTTGGCAATAATAATGTACCGGCTTCTATGTCTACTGCTATTTACTTATATGACTGTTTTTAAATGTATTCATTCTATCAGAAGCCTCAGTGAATAATGGAAGTTCCAGGACTATTTTGTGAATTGATAACATAGAACTTTATAAATAAATGAATAACACATGATGCAAATGGATTCACAGTCAATGAAAAAGAAGTATTAGGCCTTTTATTTCTACATGTCTTTACAAACATGAAACCAATGTCAACTTGACGCCATTAGTTTTAGTGGCAATTACATATTTAAAAGAAGATAGCTGTCAAAAATATAAGTATGCTTACCATCACATGAAAACTTAGATGTTTTTCTTCAGTCTTTGAAACTAAAACTAGGACCTCCGGCATGCAAGCAAGGCAAGCACTCTGAACTGTATTCCCAGCCCTATTTCCATCCTTCTAGAGCTATCTATAAGGGGGTAAAAAAAAAAAAAAAAAAAAAAGGAATCTTTTACTTGAGAGACAGCATGTCCATCAAAAGAACCAGTGACACTTTAATTCTATGGCCAACTGTCCAACACTCACAGAGGGCCACCCCCGCCACTGGGACATCCCCCTCAATCCTTCACACTCCCCAAGGCTCAGAAAGGCAATGCAACCAAAGCAATGCCAGCTCTGCTCTTAGCATCCTCCTCAGTCTGCCCAGTCACCAGTTCCCTTGCCCTTGTCTGCTGAGAAATGTTAGCCTACCTCCTTCCTTCCTCCTCCCTCCCTCCCTCCCTCCCTTCCTCCCTCCTTCCTCCCTCCCTCCCCTTTCCCTCCCTCTTTTCCTCCCTCCCTCCTTCCTTCTTTCCTTTCTTCCTTTCTTCTTTCCTTCCTCCCTCCCTCCATCCCTCTCTTCCTCCCTCTCTCCCTTTCTCCCTCCCTCTCTTCCTCCCTCCTTCCCTTTCTTCTTTCCTCTCTCCCTCCTTCCCTCTCTTCCTTCCTTCCTCCCTCCCTCTTTCTCTCCCTCCTTCTCTCCCTCCCTTCCTTCCTCCCTCTTTCTCTCCCTCCTTCCCTTCCTCCCTTCCTTCCTTCCTCCCTTTTTTTTTTCTCTTTCTCTTTCAGAATTTAGGATCATCCTAAAAAATATGACACTGTGACTGTTGATTTATCATCCCAGGAGGCTGCTTATTAAAACATCTTTAGAGTTCTTATCCTATTGGGAATATGGAGCTGCCCTGTGCAGAACCAGGTGCTGGAGATACGCTGGAAACAAAGCCTATAATATAAATCATTCAAAGGAACACCTCAAAGGGAGCATTTTAAGTGAACCTATGTGGGGAGAAGCACATCATCCTACACACCAAATCCAGACGTGTGTGTACAGCCCTCCCATTCAATGCCTGGGAAAAAGCATTCCCTTGCCACCATCACCCTCAGACCACAGGCTGGCAGGAATTAGTCTCCATGTGTGAGGCTGTGTTTGAAGACTCTGAAGCGTGACAAGTGGCCAGTGGTTCCCACACTGTCAGCATTGGAGAGAGTGCTCTTTGATTTATGTCTATAGCCTTTGCTTGCAGAACTCGAAGCTGTTTGCAACTCCATTTGGCAGATTTGACCCTGGCCTGAAGCTTTTCTTCGAAGTCACTCATCTCTGCACTTGACATTCCAGACTGGTGTGTCTGGTTCTGCTGCCTCTCAGCAAAAAGCAGTTCATCCGAGTGTTTGATGCTTCTCTCAGAGAAATCTGGAGACTTTTCCAGTATTCCTCCCACCTGCCATCACCCCCTTCAGCTCACCACACACTAGCTTTCTGGGATTGCCACAGCTCTCCACTATTCACATCTGCCCAATGTAACAACGTGGAAAGGCTGACACAGAAAATCCCACTGCTAGTGATCTGACGTCATTCACCTCGGGGTGGGAGCCAATCATAACCAAGAAGCATATGTCCTGGCTTTTCAGCCTTGCTATATGTCTGTTTATCTACATGATTATTCATAGTCCCCTGCCTTGCTCTTAAAGGGGACCCAAATTACCTAATCAATTAAGTAGTCGTCTTATTTATAATCCACTTGACTGCTTATGGTTCCTCTGTGGAGATTGCTAAAAAGTCTGTTGCTTCTTTGTGTCTTCAAGAGTCAACCAGCCTTCTCTTCAAATGGAACCGGACTTTAGCCACAGCACTGATGGCTTCCTATTGCATCTACATGATAGCTCACAGGTTGTTTAATGGAAGAGTTATCATTAAGAGTTTTTATAGCTGTCTAGTCATTTTGCTGAGTTAATACAATTCTAAACTTAAATGGATTTTTAAATACAGTTTAAAAATTTACTTGAAATTTGAAAGAAAGACATTTTGTACTTCTCCAGGTACAGACAGTAGATCAAGACCTGTTTTAGTAATTCTAATATGGTGACGTTACAGGACAAAGACTGTTTCATTATTGCGTTTGCTTTGCAAAGTGATCTTATATTTGTTATCACATTCCACCTAATATACTGACTCTTGCAATAGACATCATTAACTATCCTTCTGAAGAAACTGAACTGTGAGACTCAGAGTTAAGGATTTTGCAGTCACATAGGAAGTTAGCAGAGTCCAGACTAGACTCCAGGCCTTTGATACTCAGCATCCATGGGGTACCTCTTATCTCCCCCGCAAAGCTGAGTGACTCCATAATAGTGTGATCACTTATTCCTCTGGGACATGGGTTTTTAACCCCTTGATTGTGTTAACTCTTCTTTGTACCTGTGTGTTTTTATTAGTTTTCCTACAAGCTTATTAAAGTAAGAACACCAAACTGAATCCAAGATTAATCCCTCTTAATGAGATTTCCAGGGTACTTTGAAGAAAAGAAGTGAGCAACTAAAGTTATTTGTGTAGCTGTCAATGATAAATCCTAAAGCAAACACTGTGTGCTTTGGGATGGTTGATGAGTTCTGTCCTCAGGGGTAAAAATCAGCCACCAAACAGAGAGCTTGCATTTATTTACTCCACAGCAAAACCCTAAACTGACTTTCAATTGCAAAGCATAGTGGCTCACACCTGTGATCCAGGCATTCAAGAAGAAAGTGCAGGCAGGAGCATGACTGAGTTCCAGGCTAGCCTAGACTACAGGGTGAGACATTGCCTCAAAATTATATGAATAAGCTGTATAGTGACGCATCCTTTTAATACCACAACCTGCGAGGCAGAGACAGATTTCTGTGAGTTCAAGACCAGCCTGGAATACATAATGAGTCCCAGGCCAACCAGGGTTACATAGTCAGACCTTGTCTAAGGGAAGGAGGGGAGGAGAAAGGAAGGGAAGATATGAGAAAGGGAGAGAAAGAAAAGTTTTTGAAAATATATCTATATCCCTTTCACTATTCTTCTGAGAATTCTTTCAAGGTCCATCTCTTCTGTATTGGAGATACTGTGGGCACTAGTGTGTGTTATCTGGATGATAGACTTTCTCTTTTGGGTATTTTGGTTAAACAGCCAGACTACCAGGTGTATTCTCATTACTAAACAAAACATCATATACCCTGGTGGGGTATAGACCACAGAAAAGTGTCTCTCGCAGTTCTAAATGCTGGAGAGTCCAAAAGGAGAGTGCAGTTAGATGCAGTATCTCACAAGAACCCGAATTTTAGCTGACAGACTGCTTCTTCATGAGTGACGAGACTCTGGGGCATAAGACACAAACACCAATCTTGCTGACCTTGCTCTCCTTAACCCAATACATTCCCAAAGGTGCAATCCTAGCATGATGGCCTTGGAGGCCAGGAGTTCACGCTATGAAATGAAGAGAGTTCACACAGATCAAGATCATAGCACCAGGCTTACCCCAAATCTACTCAGTGAGAATTTCTGGGGAAGCTGCTAAACACAGATCCTTCTAGGATCAGAAAAAAAGACTGTTTTCTGCCTTACCTCTTAATGTCTCACCTCTAGTAAATCCAACTTAATTCTCTGACATAACTGTCTTCCTCACAAATATAGACTGCAGATTTCTGGAAGAATGGTTAGCTGTAATGGAGAAATAATTTAAAGTCTAAGAGCTTTTATTTTCCAACTCCTCTAACTTTTATTTGGGCAGTGGTTATTAAACTTTAGCCTTAATGGCACCTGGAGGAATTGTCAAAACAGGTGGCTAGATTGAAACCTTCTGAGTATCCGAGTCTTTCAATCTGAATGAGGCCCAGGAACATGTTTCAAAGGAATGCTATTGCTGATGCTGGGAGCTCACGTTATTTGTTGGCTTGAACCAATAGCCGAACGTCTTGAAAATATCTTTCTAAAGATGGTTTTGTTCATGTAGATTATGTTGAGAGGTATTGATTCTATGGATCCTTTCTAAGAAGTGAGAAAAACCCCAGCTCACTGAGAATTCAAAGGAATGCAATGACTCAGTGAGTACAGCCATAAGAAACCTGCCATATAGCTCTGGAAAGCAGGGTCACAGAGCTAGAAGACCAAAAATAGAAAGCATCATGTCACCTAAGTCTCTCTTTTTAAGAAAGATTATATGTATGTGTGTGTACATATACACACACATATACATTTATATATTACATATAATTTATATATACTTATGTGTTATATTCATATAGTATATATGACTATAGTATATGTTGTATTAAATAAATATATTACATGTAAATATATACATATATTATATGTAAATATATATTCTATATTTTTGTTTTGTTTTATTTTTCAAGACAGGGTTTCTCTGTATAACAAGTCTCAGTATCCTGGAACTTGCTTTGTAGATCAGGCTGACCTCGAACTCACAGAGATATGCCAACCTCTGTCTCTCAAGTGCTGGGATTACAGGGGTGAGCCACTACTACCCTGCAAAAAATTATATTTTTTCACTTTTAGTGTATGTGTGTGTGTGTTGGGGGGGGGTATGTGAGGGAGGCACAGTGCTTGCAGAGGTCAGAAGAGGGTATTAGATCCCTTGGAGCTGAGTTACAGGCAGCTGTGAGCCACCAAATATGGGCTCTGGGAATTGAACTCAGGTCCTCTGCAAGAGCAGTGCTTAAACTTGACCACTGAGCCATCTCTCCAGTCCCCACTTGAAGTTCATATTAAAGTATAATGAATAATAGATCAAGACCCTTACCTTGATTGCCCTACATGGAGTATTAATAACTTTATTATTCTCTGTCTGTCT
Source organism: Cricetiscus sungorus (assembly GCA_030556225.1). NCBI lineage: Eukaryota > Metazoa > Chordata > Mammalia > Rodentia > Cricetidae > Cricetiscus > Cricetiscus sungorus. The sequence continues at coordinate 1,867,108 of JANBXA010000398.1, read as the reverse complement.
GTCTGTCTGTCTGTCTGTCTCTCTCTCTCTCTCTCTCTCTCTCTCTCTCTCTCTGTGTGTGTGTGTGTGTGTGTGTGTGTGTGTGTGTCTGTCTGTCTTTGAACTATCAGTGACCATCATAAAAGAGTATTGAGAATCAAAATAAGATATACCTTGGCTAAACAATTCACTTAACATTACTTTCTAGTATATACTCCAAACTTTGTTCACTCTCAAGTTTTGTCTTCTAAAAAAAATGGTAAATTTCTGGTGACTAGTACTTGGCCAACTTCACTTGAAAGACATGGTGTCGATATGACTGAACTGTGGCTTTTCCCTCTTTGAGAAAGGCTGTGTGTCTAATTAAAACTCTTAGAAGTGTCACTTCCTTGCTGTGCTCAATTCGGCTCAATGGCATCATTAGGAAGAGTTGTGGAAGGAAAACAGGAGCTTCGCATCTCTGGTATTAGGACCATGGGGTTTATGGGTGTGTAACTTCTTCCTGTTGAAAAGAAATACTGAGGGCAAGGTATTCGGCTGAGGCAGTACAGTTATCCTGATATGTACAAAGCCTGTGGTCTCCAGGGCCACAAGGACCTCGATGTGGTGGTAGCCACCTGCCAGCCCAGAACTTAGGAGGTGGAGGTAGGAGGATCCCAAGTTCAAGGCCAGACACACCAATCTTCAGCTGCATGGTAACTCAACAGACAGCCTGGTCTACATGAACTCTTCTGCAAATTAATTTTTTTTTAAAAAAATACTAAGGTATTTTTCTTTGCGGGCTATTTCTATCGCATCCTGTCTCCAAAAACTAAATTTTAATTTAGAATACTTTTATTTTTCACCTTTTTTATTTTTTCTTTTTAGTTGAGTTAAGATTTGGCCGCCAGTAACACACAGTATAAGTTCTTCTCACTGCCTTTTAAAAGAATGCATGGAGTAAGGGCTAAGAACACAGCTCAGCTGGTAAGTACTTGCCCAACATGACCAAAGCCATAAGTTTGATTCCTGGCCCTGAGGTCTATCCACGGCACCAGAAACTGGGTCTTCCTCTTTGGAGCAGTAGGAAAAAAAAGACTAATAAAAGAACACATAGGAAGCCTGTTTTACTTTTTGCTAATCAAATTTTTAGTACCCAGCAAACTGATGTGGAATATAAAAAATGTTTCTGTGTGAATGACCCCACCCTCCACCTCCCGACACACATATTTAGGTTTCGTGGCAGAAAAAAATGCTGGGCTAAGACAATATCTTTATTGGTAGAGTGTTTACAAAACACGAGTGCCCAAGTTTGGCCCCTAGAACCTACATAAAAAGCTGAGTGTGGTAGCTTGCTTATAACTATAACCTCAGTGTTCCAGCGTTTGGAAGATAGAGACAGGCAGATCTGGGGGGCCTGGCCAGCCATCCTAGGCTAATGCAGGAGGTCCAGGATGATGAGACTCTGTGTAAAGAAAAGGTGGGAGCTGAAAAGATGGCTCCAAGGTTAAGAGCTCTTGCTGCTTTCAGGGGACTTGGGTTCTATTCCTATACCGGGCAGCTCATAATCATCTGTAATTCCAGCTCCAAGGGATCCAAATTCCTCTTATAGCCTCCAAAGACATCCATATGTGTGCACATAAAAGTGCACACACCTACATTCACATATAAATAATAAAACATAATTTTAGCCAGGAAGTAGTGGCTAATCCCAGCATTTGGGAGGCAGAGACAGTCAAATCTGAGTTCAAAGCCAGCCTGGTCTACAGAGTGAATTCTAGGACAGTCAGAGCTACACAGAGAAACCATGGCTCGAAAAAACAGAAAAAGACAAAGAAAAAACAACCCTCATAATTTTAAAAAATTAATCTTTCCAAAAAAAAAAAAAACAAGAGATAAAAATTGTCTCTGGTCTTCACATACATTTGTACACACACACACACACACACACACACACACACACACACACACACACACACACACACACTGCTGCTGCTGCTGCAGACCCAAAAGTTCCTCTTAAATTCGAAAGGTTAAGCACTGCATCTGGAAATCAAAAGGATGCAGTTCTGTGACTAGAATTCTCAATTCTTGTAAAGGCAGCAAGAAGCAAAGACTAAATTCCCCAAGTCCTAGCTATCATGCACCATCCTAATAAAACAGGGATTAAAGGAGGTATCAAAGTATCTGGGGATGAGGGTGAGGGAGACAGAAAGAAAAAACAGCCAAGCTTCGTTTTCCTAAACACAATTTTTTTAATGTCTCTGAGGAGGAAGCCGGGAAGTGTCTGAGTAACTGAGATGTCAAAGAAACAACCTCCCCAAAGAAATGGCTGTGCTTGGAGGAAGGAGCCGCTTCTCATTAAAGTCTACCCGCCAGCAAATGGTGAGGGTCGGCGGCTCACACGTTCTCCAAACAGGCTTTCTGTCAAAGCCAGGGGTTTCTAAAGAAGGGAAACTAAAAGGAGTAGTGAATGACGACGCAGAGTCGGTCACTGAAATGCTTAAAAATAAAACCATCTCGCTGGCGATTCACCTGGAGGATGAAAACCTCTACTTGAGAAAGGATCAGAGGTGCTGTTCTTTGACTGGGAGCGGCAGAAGGAGAGTTAATGGCCTTGTTTCTCCATGTCTCAGGCATCAGACCTCTGCCACAAACCTGCCCATGGGGTCCAGGGTTTCTGTCAGGGAAAAAAGCTACAGGGAGAACGGAACTGCAGCTTCTGGAGACTTGATATTATTCCCCCCCCCCCTTGACAGCACTATATTCATTTGCTCTCACTCCCATCCCCCGCCCCAGAGCTGAACCACTGACCAAGACCAATCACATTTCTCCCCTTTTCTTTTCTAAATTCTCCTTTATTTCTCTCAACCCCAATCACCTTCGGAGAAGAAAGTGAAAGTGGCATTCCTTTGGTGATGTGAAGAGGTCAGAGGCTCTCTCAGCCACATGCCCACTTCTCTGGTTCTCCATGCATCATCTTTGTCAGCCCCCCTCTACACACACGCCCCCACCCCATGCAAGGTAAACGGTCTGCAGTTGGTATTTTCCCCGAGGATCCAACACCCTCTCTAAATTTAACTCAATGCATGTTTATTGCGTATTAAAAGAAGTGAGGCATAATAGATGTCTGCTTGGTTGTTAAAAGCAGCTGCTGTGGCCTTTTACTCCCATTTGAGACTGGGCCAATACCCCATCCCTCTAAACATTTTCTACCGGATTATGGTAATGACGAAGTATGATAATGAACATGAAATTGCTTTGTAACTAGCAAGCCAAAATGTAAATGAAAGCAGTTAATATTTAATGGAACCTTATCCATACTGCTGAAAGCTCAGCAAAGGGATCCTCAGATAGACTAGAATTTATTGTGCAAACCTTACAGGGTTTGTAAAAGTGGAATGGTGTTCTTGATTGGGAATACAGGAAGGACTTCTTGGGAAGAGAGCTAATGACTGTGTTTCTACACTCCTCAGACACCAGTGAGCTAACAAGGAAAAACAGAAACTCAAGCCAAGAAACTAGGACAAATTAGGATCCTTAAAGACAACGAAAGACATGTAGACAAGATTTACTGTTAAAATAGAATTTGTATAGTCAACTTTTAAAGGGTCTGTGCAAGAATAAACCATGCAATAATACTTAGATTCTTCTTGGAAAGATCTTTGAAATAGAGTATGTGGTTCTGGGATACTGACATAGCTTCCTGGGAAATGGGACTCACCTCCAAGCCTGATGATCTGAGTTTGGTGCCATGAATCTTGTGTGGCTAGCTTGATACCACTTGACACAAGCTAGAGTCCATTCAGAAGAGGAAACCTCAACTGAGAAAATGCTCCCAGCAGATTGACTGGTGGGCAAGCCTGTAGGGCTCTCACTTGGTTGATGATTGATGTGGAAGGGCCCAGATCACTGCAGGGCAGCCTCAGGGTTGGTGGTCCTGGGTGCTACAAGAAAGCAGGCTGAGAAAACCACTAGAAACAAGCTGGCAAGCAGCACTCCTGCAGGCCCTCTGCATCAGTGTTCCTACCCATAAATCCTTTCCTCCCCAAGTTGCCTTTGGTCATGCTGTTTTATTACGGCAATAGAAAAGTAATGAAGACAGACCAACAAGATAGAAAGAGAGCACTAAGCACTAACTCCTGCAAGCTGTCTTGTGACCTCCACGCACATACACAGGTAAGCGTGTGTTGTATTTTTAAGAGAATTTGGTTCTTTTTTGAAGTTTCTACATTTGCTCATGAAGTCTTTTCTAAAATAGAGATGCTAGGTGCTATCACAACTATATCTAAGCTTCTCACTGCTTGAAAATGTCTCTTTGTTCATCATATCAGAGCTATCAGTATGGTACCCAATTTGCTTTAAAATAAATAATAATAAAAAACTAAAACAAGAAAGCAGGCTTGAAATGTGCTCACCTGGCAGAGTGCCCACCTGGCGTGCTTAGGACTCTGTGTTTAGATCCCTAGAATTGTATTGGGAGGTGGTGGCAGGAGAATTGGAAATTCAAGGTCATTGCCACCTACATAGGGACTTCCAACCTAGTCTGAGCTACTTAAAACTCACAACAAACAAAATAACTAATTCCACTTTAAAAAGTAGTTTACAAAGGCAATACCAGCCAGGCAATGGTGCCTCACACCTTTAATCCCAGCACTCAGGAGGCAGAGGCAGGTGGATCTCCGAGAGTTCCAGGACAGCTAGGGCAGTTACCCAGAGAAACCCAGACTCAAAGGAAAAAAACCAAAAACTAAAAATAAAAAGACAAAAGACTTCTGCTCTTTATATATTCATTTATATAGCCTAATTAAAATGAAAGTTGAATTTATTACACAATCAAATCATGATACATCTTGCACAAAGTTAAAGTTATTTTGTATTAAATATATTAACAATAGAATTACAGGGGGATTTTGGAAGGAGATTGCTGTCAGGGAATTTGGCAATAAAACAAAAGAGTGCAGAAGACACTAAGTTTTTATTGCTAATTTAGTTCTTTGGGTTTGAACAGTGTACCAAGAGTGCCTCCTCTAACAAAGTATGGCAGTATTGCCACAAGACTTCACTGATGAATGTGCCCCATGCTCAGAATGTGTCTGTTCAGGTTTCACTCCTTTCTGTAACACATGAAACTGAGGAAAGTCTACAACAAAATGAGGCTGTTTTCTCCAGTTTGTTCCTGACAAGGGTATATTTCAGCCCTAACAAAAAACTCAGCAGACAATTTCATCATCGTGTTTATATCTAAAAAACCAACAGAAACAAGGTAAACAACTGAACACAATGTCAGGCTTCAGACTGCTGTCCTAGTGATGGGTCTGTAGAGACAGGCATTCAGCTCTCCCAAAAGCTCATTGATGCTTGATGTCTGGCATTGCTGGATGGATGATAGGCACAATGCCCACTCTCCTGTGCTACTCTGAACATTCCCTGTGACTTCACCTTGCAAGTGGAAAGCAGAAACAAAAACCTGGGGAGAAGGGAGACTACAAAACAGTGGGAGATGAACAAAAATAATATGAGTGCAATATGCACTCTCAAGCATTAAAAAAATGTGTCTTAATTGGACATTTTTTATATTTCCATGGTGCTATCACTTAATCCTCGTTGCATCACGAGAAAAACAAAAACAGAGAATATGAGAAATACGTACCCCATTGGTGACTCAAATAAATAAAATGTGCCCATATAAGAGCTCAGATTAATGCCCACTTTGAACCTTTGACGACTCCAAGCTTCTGCATCCATATAACCCCTTCTCTCACTCTCTCCATTTGGAAGAAGCAGGGTCTGTAAAAGGACTATCTTTTCTGCTCAGAGTGGCACTTTGCCATTTTCTAAATGTATATAGCAACAATTTTCACCAGAAATTATCAATAGATAAATCTGAGAAAGGGAGAGAGATCATTCAAGGTAAACCAGAAAGAATAAAAACACATGGGGGTTTCCCACTTAACTGATGGAAGTGGCAAGCATAGGTTTGTTACACTGAGTCACTTGGGGGAGATACACATTTTAATGGCTTTAATTTTGGTAAAGCAAGGCAGGCAGGACATGTTGTGCAGTAGTTTTAGGACTCATCAGTGTTAATGGAATAGGATCTAATCCTTCCAAGAGGGCCCCAGAGTACCAGAAGCTTGGGGAGACAAAGAAATGGTGAAATCTGTGTAAGTATGCTTATCTGCTATTTTCTTATTATCCATTGTAAGTAGGAGTCTGTGGTTAGAGAGCCTTGCAGGGCAGTGATATTGATTTCCAAAACTAATTAAGCAACAAGAAATGCATGAAACTGAGAAAGGAGGCAAGTCAAAGGCACACACTGGGCTCTCACACAGTCATAAAAATTCTCCAGATGTAACTGAAGTTACTGACTGACCTATAAACTTTTCATGCTGCTGAATCACACAAATGGAAAATAAGCAAAAGCCTTGCTGTCATTATTTTCCTAATGGTGACGACTGTTTTGACCCCATGTGAATAAGATACGATGCTTTTGACCGACTGTGCTTATTATAAATCACCTCAAATGGAGCAGACTCCAGTACACCTTCAGGAAAGTTGGGTTTTGTTTGCGTTTCTAATTTTAATGTCACCACCAACTCTAATTGTATAGAAGTTTGGCTTTGCTTCTAATTAGCTATATAGCCAAAGGTAAATGACTTAATGGTTTTAATTTAATTAATTTATGTTTGTAGAAGTCTGAGGATAGCTTTCAGAAGTCCTTTCTTCCCTTCCACCATACTGAAGCAGGAACTCCCCTGTTTCTTTTACTATACTGTGGAACCTCTCTTAGTTAGGGTTCCTATTGCTGTGAAGAGACACCATGACCACAGCAACTCTTATGAAGAAAAATATTTAATTGGGGCTGGCTTACAGTTCAAATGATTAGTCCATTATCATCATGGCAGTGAGTATAGCAGCATGTAAGTAGTCACAATGCTGGAGAGGTAGCTGAGAGTTCTACATCCAGATTAGCAAGCAGCAGTAAGAAAGACATTAGACCTGACCCAAACATTAGAAACCTCAAAGCCCATTGGCATGACCCAGAAAATAAGGAAATATTATGTACTCTTGAAGTCTTCAGCCTTTATAGAATAAAAATATCAATTTATCTTCACTACAGGAAGTACACTAGGAATCGCCAGCCTTGGGAGTAGAAGACATGTCTCCCTTTATTCTAAATACTCCCCCCACCCCTTGACCCAGCTAGCTATGGGTGAGCAGTGTTTCACAAAGAAGAAGTTCTGAACTCTTATGGGTACTACCCAACAAGATAGTGACCAAGTCTCTAGGTCAGAAACTGGATGTTTCACAATTAATTTGTTAGTAACCTGTAAAATTGAAATTGTCTGTACTTTGATTGAGAGAAAGGAATCTGAATTTTTTTCCTAAAATAATTTCCACTGACTTATACTCTGATTTAGCATGAGAAGAAAGTTATTCCTGAGAACTGGAAATAAACTTAATTATGACTGCCAGACACTAGCCATGTGGAAAGTGCCTGTCTTGTATTTGTTAGGACAACATACTTGAGCCTGAGTGATTAGTAAAGACAAGAAGTTTCTCTAGCTCATAGTTTTAGAGGCTAAGAGGCTAAGGGAAAGTGTAGTGTTGTTGTGTGATGCTATTCCTGTAGAGAAATTAACAAAAATCTACTCAACTCAGGTAGGCAACAGACAAAATATCAAAGTGTATATCTATATGTATACATATATATATATATATATATATATATATATATATATATATATATATACCACTGAAGTTCACTTTGGTGAACCAGTGCGTTTTATTGGGGTTACTTACAGAAATGTAGGTAAAAATAATTCAAAGCCCATCCCAGCATGGTGACAACTCACAAAAGCTGGAAATGTGTGTTGCACAACCTGTATGTAACTCAACAGGTTGGAGGGTCTTCTTTCCAGGTAACTCAATTGGTCTGAGACTCTTCCAGGCATATTGGTTGGCTGTTGCTTCTTCCAATTTATCTCTAAGCATCTGCTAGCAGACCTTACAGCTTATTTATGCTTGAGGAGAGAGGGATCTGATGAATCTGGTCAGTATCAGAGATTTCCTGAAGCTACTAAGTAGTTTACTTCCTGGATTTAAAAAGATTCCTGATTGGAGATGTTATTCTGTATATATGTTTCTGATACTGGTTAATGAATAAAGCACTGTTGGCCAATAGGAAAGCAAGATAGGCGGGGGCTAGGAGACTAGGAGGAAAGAGGAAGGAGTAAGGAGGGGTCAGCATGGAGGGCTGAAGAGAACAGCACGCCGGCTGCCGCTCTCCGATAAGATGGAAATACTTAGCTAAGTAGAAATGGGTTAATCAATAAGGCAGAGCTAGTCAGTAAGAAACTAGTACCTGGCCAACAGATTTATATCTAATACAGAGTCTCAGCATGTTATTTGGGGCTGGCGCAGCGGTGGAACCAGACCGGTGGCGGGGAAAAACCTACTAGTAACAGATTGCCTCCAAGATGGGTGATTTTGATCTCAGAGGATATGGCTACATAAAACTTGGTCTCTGAACCAGGCAATAGTGGCACACACCTTTAATCCCAGCACTCAGGAATCAGGCACACATGGATCCCTGTGAGTTAAAGACAGCCTGGCCTACAGAGCTAGTTCCAGGACATCCAAGGCTGCACATAGAAATCCTGTGTAGTGGCATTTCACCTTGCCAATGAAATTGCAGTTAAATCTGCACCTGAAACCACTTCCAAAAAGGTGAGGCCCTAACCTTCTGATCTTGAAAAAAAAAAACAAAAAACTTGGTCTCTAGTAAGGGCCTTCTACTTTGTCATAGCATACAAATGGCCTCATTACATAGGATAGCTGGAGACAGAGAAGTCATATGAGGTAAGAGAAAACAAGACAGAAGTCACACTAATTCTGTAATCTAAACCTGTTCTCATAGGAGCTTATCCATCCCTATTAATGCAACCTACTCCAGGAAACCAGCATGAGCCCTTAACAAGAGCATTTGTTGTCTGTCCTAGTTTGTTCTCTGTGGCTGGGATAAAACATTTATAAAACCAAGTTTGGTAGGAAAGGGTTATTTCATCTTGTAGCTCTCAGTCCATCATGAAGAGAAACCAAGGGAAGAATTCAAGACAGGTACCCACAGACAGAGACTGTAGCAGATGATGGGACATGCCATTCTGTAAATATGTTTCTCTTATTGGTTAATGAATAAAGCACTGCTGTCCAATAGGAAAGGAAGATAGGTGGGACTAGGAGACAAGGAGGTTTCAGGAAGAGGTAGGAGGTTCAACATGTAGGACTGAAAGAGCACAACTCCGGACCCTCTCTCCAGTAAGATAAGACCACGTGGAAATGCTTAGATCAATAGAAATTGGTTAATATTTAAGACAGAGCTATCCAATAAAAAGTGCTAGTAACAGGCCAACAGCTTTATATATAATACAGTGTCTCTGTGTGTTATTTGGGGCTGCCACGGCTGTGGGACCAGGCTGGTGGGAAAAACTACTCGTAATAAGCAGAAACCATGGAGAACATTGTTTATGCCTTTACCCCCCTTGCCTTACTCAGCTAATTTACTTATAAATCCCAGGCCTGTCTGCCCAGGAATGGTGTTTCCTGCAGTGAACTTGGCCCTCCCACATCAGTCAGCACCCCCCAGAGAATACCCCACAGGTGAGTCTGATGGAGGCATTTCCTCGGATGAGATGCTCACTTCCCAGGTAACTGTAGTTTGTGACAAGATGACAAAAACCAACCAGCACAGCCGACCCCTTGTTAACTTGACACACAAACACAACACTAACCTTTCTTTCTTTCTGGTTTGTCTCTAAGATACCAAATAATAGCATAACATAATATAAAGCACAACCCTACTTCACAAGTCCAATGGTCTTTAAAAATTCAATACTTTAATAGTTTAGTGTCTCTTGAAAGTATTCAAAGTCTCTTAAATGTAGACTCTTTATAAAATCTAAAATAAATGACATATTTTCTTATTTCAAAAAGGAAGAACCAGGGTACAGCTACAATCAGATTAAAGCAAAACCAAAAATCTTAATGGTGTAAATAATTCAAGGTTGGATGTCTAGAACTCATTTGTGATCCTCTGTGCGCTGGAGGGGCTTTGGTGACCCCAACTCTCCAGCTACCCAATCCCACAGCACACACAGAGTGCTTTCTAGGCTGAGGGTTGCTTCCATCCACATCTGCTGCTGTTCTACTGGCCCAGCTTCTCTAAAATACTGGGGTCTCTGCTATAACTGAGACTTGATCTAAAGTGATGGTCTCCTGGCCTCTCTTTGGGGATGCTGACCCTGACAAAAGGTACCTAGCTTCAACATCTTTCTACAACCCCTTCAAGCCAATTTCTCTAGCAACACTCAGCAGGCTTCTATTTTCTCACCGATTGGCTTCAAATTTCTCTTAAAAGAGATATATTTAACAGCTCATGGATATGTTTTCCAACCTGGCAGGGGATGTGCCACTTGTACCAGTCATTGCAAAAAGAATACTATTATTTCAATTGCCAGCTCTAACCAATCCAATAGGTAAATACTAGGAGCTAATCCTTATAGGCAGTTAAACTGTGGAGTGCTGGATAAACACGGCTGTGCTAAAGTAAAGGGTGCTGCTGGCTAACAAGACAGCTGCCAACGTTACATTTAAATCTTATAGGAGATAGGAATTTCAGGGTCACCATCCTGGCACAAGTGATACCTGCTTCAAAAGAGGAATGGTTATTAAAGTAATGGTAGGTCCTTGGAGATACATTTAAAGCATTTGACAACCAATTTCAAGATAAGTAACATTGCCTGAAGTTAGATCCAACAGGCTCACCGAAAACTAGGGTTTTACTTTATCATTAGACATGAACAGCCTAGGGGAAAGAGCTGCATAAAACACAAACTCCACCCAACTATCTGAGCAAAGCCTTACAATTAACTTCCCATTGTGGGAAGCAAAATTAATACAAACAGGTTTTAAAGAAGGATAAATGATGCAGGGAATAATGAAGTTTATTAGATTCTATCTCCTCTCTCTCTCTCTCTCTCTCTCTCTCTCTTCTCTCTCTCTCTCTCTCTCTCTCTCTCTCTCTCAAAAAAAAAAAAAGAGTTCAGTGCCTTAAAAATCATAAAAAATCCTTGTCAGAAACAGGGAAAAAAATCTATGTGCTAATTATATTTCCATTTGGGCTAAAAATGAAAAGAGCTAAGACGGCAGCACAGATGTGACTCAGGGGCAAGGGGACTGACATGTGAATAGAAATGATTAAAAGATTCTAAACTGGCCGGTTCTGCTGAGTAACAACCGAGAGAGATGTGCTTGTCACTGGAAAATGTCCACAGAGTAAACAGCAGCCAGGGTCATTACTGAACTGAATAGAAGAAATAGATTGGGGTGAAATTAAGGACAGAAAAAATGTGAACTAAATATCTGTGATGAGAAGAGGAGCCAGACAGTGAGACATCTCCCCCAGGGTAATTATGAGACAGCTTCTCAAGGGCTTTGAAAGGTCACTCTTCTCCATGTCCTCAATAAGCTTTTTTCTTGTCCTGTGGGCTAGAAATATTTTCTTCAAAGAACAGGAATACATACATACATACATACATACATACATACATACATACATACATACATATATACATATATATTCTAAAATTTCCCTCTGAGAATGATGAGTTTAGGTGGGAATCAACACAGGAAGCTTGTGTGAAACAAAATAAATAAGGAAAAGGAACCACAAGAAAGAGACAGGTCATTGGCAAGAAGAGAAGGGATAGGAAACACACCCTGTTTAAACTCTTGAAAGAAGGAACCACAGACCTACCATCAGCAACAACAGTAGCTCTGTGTGGAAACTGATGGCACAGATGTCTGTCTAGACCATCAACCTGGCAGTTGCAGTTCAAGCAGAAGCCTCATAGTGGGTGACAATTTAACATGGGTGCTCTCTCTCTCTCTCTCTCTCTCTCTCTCTCTCTCTCTCTCTCTCTCTCTCTCTCTCTCTCTCTCTCTCTCTCTCTCTCTCTCTCTCTCTTCCCTCTCTCTCTCTCTCTCACACACACACACATGCACACTCTCTCTCTCTCTCTCTCTCTCTCTCTCTCTCTCCTCCCTCCACTCTCTCTCCCTCTCTCCCTCTCTCCCTCTCTCCCTCTC
>JANBXA010000398.1:1810000-1850000 GCA_030556225.1 Cricetiscus sungorus | reverse complement strand
CAATCCCTGAATTGAAAGGAGTTGAGACAAATAATAACCTAAAATCAAGTGAGACTATGCAAGCATCTCTAAGTGACAGTTCACAGTAAAATATATTTATAAAAAACCACATGGTAGGTTTTATAAAATGGGTACTTACTTAATTTCACATGATGAATTAAAATTTCTACAACAGGAAAAATTATACACTGCTCACCACCTAGACAAACAATCCATAAAACCAATATGCTGGCTAAAATATTGGGCACCACAAGGCTAACTATCATAAAGTCAGGATGATGATGTGTAGACTATTTCAAAATAGTGTTGAAAACATTTCATGCACCACAAAGTAGTAAAAAGACTGCTAATTGGTTATGTTTGGCTCTTGTTACAAGTTGTCAAAAAAAAAAAAGTCAACTATGAGACAGCCTCATGGTATTGGAACTGATGAGTAAAAAGGTGGCAGGATGATGGCTTTCATTCCAGCAACTCAGGAGGCAGAGGCAGGTTGCTCTCCGTGAGTTCAAACCCAGGCTGTTCTACATAGTGAGCGTCAGATCAGTGAGAAGTCCATAGTAATACCCTGTCTTGTGATAACAGTAGCAAAGTGGTAACTGATAAAACCAGTAACTTCCCATATATCAACCAAAATAGAAGCAGAGGAAGAGAGCGACATATTGTACCAAGAGCAAGGATATCAGCAAGTGGACTGTAAGTGGACATACTGCTGGAATTTTATCAATGGGTGGACACCTCAAACTCTTACAGTAATTGAAGTATAGTGTCATCTACCTACCTAAATAACAGGCAAAAGTCTTCATTGCCAAGTAAATGCTTAAACATGAAAAGGCACTGTGGTTTGGATATAAAAAATGTCTCAAAAGCTCATTGGTTTTTGAGAGGTGACAGGATCATGAAGGCTCTAACTTCACATATGAGTTTACCTATTGATGATTTTATAGCTAAATGGACTGTCAGGAATCGGTACATGGCTGGAGGCAGAGGGTCACTGGAGACATGTTTTTGAAAAGCATATCTTGTCCCTAGACCTTTCTGCTCTGTCATTGTGTGACAGAGCAGATCACCACAGAGAGCCCATCTGCCATGATACACCTTACTGCAGTCAGAAACATCGAGTCAGCTGACCACTGACCAAAAGCTCTGAAACTGTGCTCCAAAGTAAACTCCTCTTCCCAACGGTTGTTTTCCCAGGTGTTTTGTCATAGTGATAAAAAGTGACTAGCACGTGTCACATTATAATCACAAAAGGCCTGCCACAGGTGGTTAGACTCTGCATTTGCGTTTAGGAATGAGAGTGTCATATATTCTAAAGAGGGAATTTTATGTAAAAAAATAAAATCATAGCCAGACTTGGTGGTCCATGCTTATAACCCACTAGCACCTAGAAGATGGAGGCAGGAGGGTCAAGAATTCAATGCCCTCCTTATAACTACACAGTGAGTTTAAGGCCAGTCATTGCTCATGTAACCTAATCTCAACTAAAATTAAATAAAGTATTCAGGAATAGGGGGCCAGAGAGACAGTTCAGCAGGAACAGACACTCACTGTTCCCACAGAGAATTCACACAATAGCTCACAACTGTTTGCAACTCCAGTTTCAGGAGATCTGACACCCACTTCTGACTTCCAAGGAAAACAGGCATGCATGTGGTATACATACATACATACATACATACATACATACATACATACATACACACATGTAGACAATACACTCATATACATAAATTAATCATTTGTTAAAAAAAAATAAAAACCATACATAACAAAATCCCAAATAATTAAACAACAAATTAATTAAACTTAAATCGTGACTGCTTATTCTCCATCATTTCACAGTAACAACTCAAATTTATTCACATTCAAAATTTGTTCATTTCAGACTGGAGACATGGTTCAGTGATTAGAAGCACTGGCTGTTCTTCCAGAAGACCCAGGTTCAATTCCCAGCACCCACATGGCAGCTCACGATGTCTGCAACTCCAGTTCCAGGGGATCTGATGTCTTCACACCAGCGTACATAAAATAAAGTTGAATAAGTTTGTTTTTTTTAAATATTCATTTCAAATAATTAAGCACCAAAGCAGTTCTTCCTTGTTCAAAATTTCTTGGAAGAAAATCAAGAGTAATTTGGCCTAGCACCTCTCTGGTCATCTTGGTTAAAGGGACTGGGTGGAACCAAATAGAAAGTGCAGTGGGTGGACATCACACCAAAAGCAATTCAAGGGACAAGGAAGTGAGGGAGAAAATTAATTACTAGCCTGTGCTAGTAAAAACAGAGTAAACAAAAGAGAAGACCTCACTAAGTAGGAGTCTGAGTTCTCAGTTCAACAAAAGCAGGTGTGTCAATTGAAAACACACACACACACACACACACACACACACACACACACACACACACACACACACACAGGGAAAGGAATTATGGCAGAAACATTGAAGCACAATGTAAAACAAGCCAAGGTGATTTTTTGCTTTTGTTTTTGTTTTGTTTTTTTTTTTTTTTACAATGTTGGTGCAAAATAAAGGACTTAGTTACAAGGCTGACTGGGTGATGTGAAACTCACTAAATAAATTGTCTGTTAGAGTGCACTGAGAGATATTTCTGAGTTAATACAGTACAAAAAAAAATAAATATCTGGTCATTTCGTTTACTCCTAAAACACCCCTTAGAAATTCAAGGTCAAGTTTAAATTTACACTTTGCAGACAGAAGGGCAAGGTCTTGGGCACCAGCCTGGAAGACAGCGTGTTCAGGAATCCCGCTGCCTCGCTTAAAGCAGCCCAGTTTTTCAGAGGTGGCCAGCTGAGTCGACATTTGTCATGCAGAGAACAGACACAGAACAAGATCTGCAGAAGGAACAGTGAAATCACAAAACCAGGCCATGTGGCAATCCCGGGCTCTGCTGTCAAGCAGCGGCAGCACCTGGGCCGAGTGAGTCATTATGAAGGAGGGGTGCAGGAAAGGGATGAGTGCCACCGAAACAGGGACAGGGAAAGGGCAGGTTTGCAAACAGTGACCAAAGCCAAGACCAGGCCATTCATACTGCACACAGTTTCTGAAAGAAACACCATGAAAGGTGCACACTCGTCCAACACTCTCACTGTAAGTACCTCTGACACACAGAAAGGGAATGCGAGACAAAAAAGGCACATCTTAAACAATTTCACTTTGTAGCCACAATGTCAGCGAAATTATCCCCATTTCAGCAAGCACCGTTTTCTCCTTTTGGAGGTTGTTTTTCCTGGCTTTCTTCAAACATTGGGTTTTTTCTGTTTTTTGTTTTTGTTTTTAAATGAAGTCTAAATCAGTATTTCTAGTGTTTCTCAAGAATTAGAATAGAACCTTGAAGTCCCAGATTTGTGTTTCTAAGACTAACTGCACTGATGATGAGCAAACACTCTTGTGATCTTTCATTCACTCCCAGGTGTCTAGTAAGCATCCAGTGTAAGCGGGCACTGCAGTCCTCCGGGGTACAAAAGAGACCTGCTAGATATGCCCCCTGCTCTCTCCAAACTGGCGCTCTGGCAAGCGAGCTAGACATTAGTAAAACAAGCTTGTGATTTTCTAAATAAAAATGAGAAAAAGACTATGGTGCAGAGCCACCAAGTGCCTCGAAATCACAACTGAGGGCTTGAGCTAGTCCACAGATGAATATGCACACCAGAGCATAGCATGTGTATGGGGGGGGGGGACAGAGGACAACTGTAAGAGTGTAGGAGTGGCTTCTCTCCTTCCATTTTGTGAGTCCCTGGGATAAAACTCAGGGTTCCAGGCTTAGCAGCAGGCACCTTTACACACTGGGCCAGCTCACTAGCCTTCTTTTTCTAATTCTGATATTACAAATTTACAATGTGTTACAAGTATCAAGGCATGAAGAGAGATGAACCCAAATTCTACTATTTTTCCTTTGTACCATAGCAAATAAAAATAAGTTTTCCCTCACTGCTTCCAGGTTTTCATCTGCAGGTGAAATTCTTTCAACCTCATTAAGATTCGAGATGTCACTGTAAACCTCTGGCCCTTCTGAATTGCTGGTGTGCTGTTGCATATAGAAAGCAATGGGACAAATGTTCTGATTTTTATTGCCATTCCTAAGGGCCCAGACTACAAACCCTTGGTGAGTACTAATATTCTGCTACCTCATTCAGGAGGCTGAAAAACAAGCCTATATAAAAAGGCAAACAAGTATAATCTCTAAGAAAAAGAAGGCTCTAGGCAAGACATTCTGGAGATATTAAATTTTCTCTTATGAGGAAGAGAGTCTCAGATCTTGATATAACTTGCTTAAGAATCACACATGATATACCCAATCTTTTGACTCCCTATATTTTCCAAAAACATTTTTCATAGCAAAATGAAGGAGGGCTTCTGATTTATAAAAGGTCTATTCTTGGAGATTTTCACACAAGGATGAGGCTTTAGGGAAGGAAGGTAAAATGAGAAATGGATGAGACTATGCAAGGAACAGGAAATGTGCACAACAGCCTTGCATTAGAGCACCAAAGCATATAGGAGGTTCCTAAAACAATGGAGAGCAGCTGGACCCAGTGCTCCATGCCTTTAGTTCCAGTATTCAGGAGGCAGAGGTAGGCAGATCTCTAGGAGTTCCAGACCAGCCTAGTCTGCAAAGTACCACCATCTCAAAATTTAAAAGAAAAAAAAAAAGTAGGTAGTAATTGAATAGTAATTGAAGGATACTTTATTAAAGGGACAACAAATATGTGTCTTTAAAAGATCATATTTTCTACATCTTGCAGAAGGGATAGAAAAGTTGGAGGTAGGGGGAGGAAGGCTAGAAGGTATAGTATCAGTCAGGAGGGATATAAGCATAGCTTACCCTGGGTTAGTTGCAACAGAGATGAATGAAATTAGCAGGACTTGGTCATAAATTGCATTATATCCTTCAAAGACAATGGCATTGTCATGAGTAAGCTATGAGTTTCACATTTTCTTGTATAAATGGATGTGTTATAATGTCATTCACCAAGCGAGGAAAAACCCTATTACCAAAGCCTTGTTAAGGTAGTTGGGATGGAAGCCATGAAGTGTTTCTCTAGAAATTTGGATCTGAGGCGCTTTGGGAGTGCCCAGGTACATATACTGGTTTAGACGTAGTATATTTCTTCACCCAGGTGAGGAATACGAGATAAAGATGTTAAATTGCCTGGGTTAGTGTCCTAAAATTTATTTTTGCCATTAAAAAAGTAATCAGTATCAAAGAATAAAAACTGAGCTCAAATGCACTGACAGAGGGTAAAAGGAAGAGACAAGTGTGGGTAAAAAACATTAAGAAATGGGCTGGAAGAAGACAGCAAGAACAGATAGTGGAGAGAACCTGAGCTAAGGCCTCAAACATATTTAATGGAAGAGACTCAAGCATGCATCAGGGGTGCACAGAGGGATTTGCTAAAGAGCAGATGGTTGAAGGCACCGAAAAAAGTCTAAATCACTAAAACCACCTTTTTGCAAGCAGAAGATGAAAGAAAGGAAAGGTTGAGCCTGTTCCTGTGCTGGCTTTTATTTTCCTTGTGAAGAATGGATAGACAAGGTAATCAGGGTACAATCAGTGGAATTTCAAAGAACATCAGAAGTCAAACTGAATTGTCTGATTGTGAATTTGTGGTAGTTAACATCTGTCCTGCTGTAAACATTTTTTCAATGGTCCTGCTTCCACCTGGGAACAATAGATAAATAAGGTGGACAGCCAGGATTAATACATACATTAATAAAAATGGCCAAAGACACCACGTGAAGCTGTTTGGAGTCTTGGAAAATACTGTGTTGAAGCCATAGGTCACAGTATCTAAGTCTAATATGGAAGATACTAAGAGATGAACAGGCTAGTGAGCAGGGAGAAGGCAGAGTTGGTCATAGTCAATGCTCAATGACATATGATAGGACAGGTAACTGAATAAGAAGTCTAGACAGATAGAAACTATACTCAGAGAGTGAGATATAACAGGATTTGGGGACGGAGAAGCATGTCCCCTGCATTAAAATATAATTAATAGGAACCTGGGTTGCTATCAGATCAACATCAAGCTCATTAATAAGTGAGGGGAGAGAAATAGGGCAATAATAATAAACAACAATACAAGTTACAAGGAAATGAAGTGTTCTTCAACAACACAGTGAGACTTACCCAGAAACAACAGCAAAGAGCACCAAACCCGTCTCTCTCAGAAGCACATGAGATAAAAGAGAGACAGCAACCTTATTTTCTCCTCCAAGACCCCAGAGAGCAATATCTCCATTGACAACATCAATCTCTTATATTCTACCTCTCCATACTGAGAGCTCTGCCCTTCTAAAGCTATCCTTTGTTTCCATCCAAACCTTCTGAGATGTGATGATACTTGCTTTTGCGATGGGTCTCATGTAGCCCAGCTGGCCTTGAATTCACTATGTAGCTAAAGATAACCTTGAACTTTTGATCCTCTTGCCTCTAACTCTCAAGTGCTGAGATTACAGATGTGCATCACCGAGTTGGGTTTTGTACGATACTGAGGATCAAACCCAAGGCTTTGTGCATTCTAGACAAGCACACTACCAACTGAGATCCATCTTAACCCTTCTGTATTTATTTTCAATGAAAAGACCTTAGAAACCCATAAAAACTATAGTGGTGACCTCAGAAATTCTAATCTCTTCTCTAGCAACTACTAATGAAGTCACTGAATTGACGTGAATGTAATAAGATAGTACTACACTTAAAAGAATTTTAATTAAACACACAGCACTTCCCAAAGACGCAGAAAAGTTTGACCATATATACATATATATAACCTCATATGTATACATATATAATTTCATATATACACAGATATATATATATATTTATCATTTCATAGTAATACACACACACACACATCATGAAATTAGAGTTAACCAGATATTTGCTAGACAATTACCCCTCAGACATTTCTTAAAAAGAAAAGCATTGAATGCAGGACCCCAACATGCTAAGTTTGTACTCTACCACCCAAGCTAGCACCAGGCTCACACACACACACTTGAATGCTTGTTTGAAAGATTGCATTTATGGTTTAACTAGTTGAATTCTAAATGTCCAAAGTAGCTCATGTGCACCCAGATGATAGTCTCCGAAGGTTTTTTGGATAAAAATCCACTTGTCTGAAAAGTCTGGATAAGAGCTTAACTTTTAGAGTTTGATTTGTTTGTCCTGTTTTGTTTCTGTGAAGGCCTCACTATATAACCCTGATTATAAAGAACGGGCTGCCCTCCTGCAGTAATCCCCCTGCCTCTGACTCATGACTTAATGAGATTACAAGAATGTGCAACTATGCCTTTTCAAGTACATCCTTTAAAAAAAATGTTCATCAGGAACTGAAATTCATAATCCATTCAGTTGGCATATTTGGATCTTCAGCTCAGTATGTCTATAATAGCATATTTTCACACCACCACATCTCCACAGTTACAAGGTCTTAATCATAATGACTCTCAGTAAAGTCTTCTTTGGTATGTGGGATTAACATTCCCACATGAACTCGAGACACTAAATTGTCAACAGCTTCTCAAGGCCTTTGGTTTTTACTGTGATCCCAGCAAGGCTGTCATAAAAGTTTAAGATCATTAAAATAAATGTAGTCTCAAAATATTAATGCTTTTAAAGTTAGTCTTCCTACTGTGTTTTCAACATTTTTCAAATGAAGGAGAAAAAAGAAATAAAGAAAATGCAAAACACTAAAAGGCCTCTATGAGCTTCTTATGATACAACTATTAAGAAAAGTGATGGACTTAGTAAATTAAATGTTACTGCATTATATTGAAAAATCAAGAAACTCTCAACATTTCTTTTTGCTATGTGAAATTTATGGCTCATTAATATGTCTGCTATAACAACCTGGGCTGCCATCAAACCAATATCAGTTGATGAAAAGTGAAAAATTGAAATGACCATGGGATTACTCTCAGAAGACTAGTGTATTTGGATTCTGTATGTTTGTTGTTACAAGGTTCATGGAAAAAAATACAAAAATAGATTCATGAAAAAAAAAGGATTACAAAAAGGATACTCCTGTGCAGAACACTGAAGAATGTATGAATTGAAAGGTAAGGAGAGAGGGAGAGAGGCAAAACCAGCCACAGCACTGCTGCCTTCAAAGAAGAGACTAAATCTAGAAAGTTTCCAAAGGACAGAAGGCCCTGAGAGAAATTTCTAGATGTGATGTAGGTTATTTACAATTTTTAAATGGACTTGAGATTTTGAGAATAAATAAGCACACTATATATATATATGTATATATATGCATATATATATATGTATATATATATATATAAAGGCATCAAAATAATTTTCTCAAAAGCGGTAACTTGGCAACTAAGGGATGACTTGAAATGAGAAGATTCAGAGACAGTGTTGAGAAAATTAAAATGAAGGATCCTAGACCTGCAGTGTCCATAGCAAAGGGAATGTCAAAAGGTCTAAGTTTCAGGTAGAAATCAAAATTTGAGATAAGATGGAAAATTTCGTGCTGTGAGGTAAAAATGAAAAAGAGAGGGAGTTTATGGGAAGCTAGAAGTCATAACCCTGTCATCCGATCCCAGAGAAAGCAAACTCCCAGGAAGCAAAAGGAGAGTGCCAAGTAGTTACATGGGGAAAGGCAGTAAGAGGTGGTGATAGGTAGATAGATGGCTTAGTTAAGATTCCTATTGCTGTTCTGAAACACCACGACCAAAGCAAGTTGGGGAGGAAAGAGTTTATTAGGCTTATACTTCTGCATCTTGATGGGAGATGTTATTCTGTAAATATGTTTCTCATACTGGTTAATGAATAAAGCACTGTTGGCCAATAGGAAAGCAAGATAGGCGGGGCTAGGAGACAAGGAGAAAAGAGGAAGTAGGAAGGAGGAGTCAACATGTAGAGACCAGGGAGAACAGAGGTCCGGGTCTGCTCTCCAGTAAGATGAGATCACGTGGAAGTACTTAGATTAGTAGAAATGGGTTAATCATTAAGACAGAGCTAGCCAATAAGAAACTAGTAACTGGCCAGCAGCATTATATCAAATACAGAGTCTTTGTGTGTTATCTGGGGCTGGCGCAACAGTGGGACCAGGCAGCCGGCTGGGAGGAACAAAGAGCGGGACCAGACGTCGGGGGAAAAACCTACTCATAACATCTCTGTTCATCACTGAGGGAAGCCAGGACAGGAACTCAAACAGTGCAGGAACCTGGAGACAGGAGTTTATGCAGAGACCATGGAAGAATGCTGCTTACTGGCTTGCTCATCATGGCTCGTTCATTCAATTGCTAATGAAGAAAATGCCCTACAGATAGATTTTTTTGAAGACATTTTCTCAATAAGGTTCCCTCCTTTCAGTTACTGTAGACTATGAGCTGGGTGTGATGGCACGTGTCTTTAATCCCAGTACTCGGGAGGCAGAGGCAGGTGGATCTCTGAGAGTTTGAAGCCAGCCTGGTCTACAGGGCCAGTTCCATTGGAGTGAGGGCTGTTACACACAGAAACCCTGTCTTGAAAAACAAACAAACAAACAAATAAAGTAAATAGAACTCTATAGACTGAAAAGATGCAGTGTGAACTGATTAATGTAGTTTGTTAATACCATCCTGATGGAATTGCACATTTCATAGAGGTTGCTACTGACAGTAGCATAAGTCTGAGGTTAAAGGTGAAGGAGTAATTCCTACTAGTGCTGTGATGCAAGGGCCTCCCCTCTTAACCGCAGATGGATATGTTTCTTCACATAATGTTCTCACTCTGTGTGTGTCTGTGCCCAAATTTGCTTTCTTCTGAACAACACTGATTATACTAAATTAGCTTAGAAGATGACCTTAGGCTGAAGAGTCCTTTTCCAAATTTTGAAGTACCAGAGGCTAGGACTTCTCCGTGAAAAATTGCCAGGTAAATAATTCCCTTAATAGCCACAAAACTAGGGAGAAAGAAAGAAGGTACACACTCTTAGCTGGCATTTGTAAGGAAAATGGGTGTCACTAAGTGTTAAAAGTGCCACTCGGGAAAATGAGAAGATGGGGTACCTAGGTAACACACAATGAAAAACACTTTAGTCTTTCCAGTTGTTACACATCCTTCATGTCAGTTTTACACCAGACTTCCAGACTGTAATAATCAATACTGATTGCCAAATTGACAGGCTCTAGCTTCACCTACCTTCACCTAGGAGACAAACCCCTGAGGGTTTGAGGGACTTTCTAGACTGGTCAACTGAGGCGACTTAACCTGCCCTAACAGTGGATAAGGAAAAATGAAGCTAAGAACTAGTATTATCTACTTCCTGCCTGGGGATACAATGTGACCAGCCAACCAAGCTCATGTCGTCCCTGCCATACTGGACTGTTCCCAAGAATGTGAGCCACAATCAACTTTCCTTACTTAACCCGTTGCTGCTAGGTATTTTGTCAGAACAATGGGAACATTAACTAAGGTATGTGCTAAAGTTACTGCCTGCCAATGCCTAGCAAATCTCCAAGCCAATGTTTTCCATGATGGTATAAGTCTCATGTTTCCATGAGGTGAAACTGAGTTCCTAAAATAAAAGATGTCACCCCCACTCTCCCCACCCTTACCCCAGTCACATCTGTCACCTTGGTCACTTGTACTCTAGTACTCTAGAGACTTTTTGTTTCCATGACAGCTCTCACTGTTTCTTTCAGAGACTCTCTCCATTAAGATTCATGCTTGGGGTCTAGGGAGGCGCTGAGGTGATCAAGCTTTTGTCATGCAAGTATGAGGATGTAAGTTCAGATCCCTAGAACTTCATAGCTCACTGATCTGAGCATTGCTATAGTGATAAAGACCAATGAGTCTTTGGGAGCTGCCATTCCCATTTATGAACAACAAAATATCCTTCCTTCCTTAAACAAAGACTGGCATCCAAGGCTCTGACTGACATCTCTGGTACACACATGTACACGGTGACACATATGCATTCAAACACATGAACATGCATATTTACACATAACACATGCACACCACACACACATACCTAGCACACATACACCACACACACACACACACACACACACACTGATACACATGTACACACACACACACACACACACACACACACACACACACACACACACAGAAGCTGTTCAGAAATGAGATCCTTTATTAAAGGCTCAGACCAGGCTACTCCCTGCAGTCCTTTTCCCCCTTTCTTCAGATTATTTTGTCAATTCATGCAAACAACAAGCTATTTATGCAAATAAATTTCTCACCAATCTACCTACCAGTTCAAACTTGCCTCAGTCCCCAGCTTTACTCAACGAGAGTTCTCAATTTTGCGTGATTAGTCAACTTTCTGAAACACACACCTCAACAACAGTAAACAGGAAAGTTCCCATCAGAACTGAAATTGAAAATGTAAGGAATATGATCTAAAGGAGCACGGATCTATCTTTGCAGTGCATCAGGGGACAGGCCGCCTATTAAAATATGATATGAAGAAAAGCTCATCAGAAAACACACACCAGCGATTTCAAAGAACAAAGAAAATATTCCCAACCACTAATATCTCATCATGTGCGTGTTCGAAAAGGTAAAGCTAAAATGCTGGAGTGAAATATCAAAAGACACTATCCAATAGACAATGTCAACAGAGTCCTGAGTGATAAGGAAGAAAGAAAGGCAAGCAAGATTAAAGACATTTCCCACAGACATTTTAAGTATGCAAGAAAAGCGTAAAGGATGAAAGTGGGCTTAGGAACTAAAAATAGATTAAAGTTTAGCCAGGAGAAGAGAAAAGGCTCCAAAAATGGGAGCTTTGTATATACCCACCTAGGCCCAGAAAGACAAATGCTGCATGGTCACTCTCCTTTGGATCCTGGTTTCACACTTTTAAGATTGTGTGTTTAATTTGGGGTGTCCTTTGAGGTCAGAGAGGGGAGGGGGAAAGGCCTGACAGGTGGAAGCAGGAGAGGATACTAAGGATTCAAGGTTTAAGCACGTTTG
This sequence comes from Cricetiscus sungorus, assembly GCA_030556225.1. Taxonomy (NCBI): domain Eukaryota; kingdom Metazoa; phylum Chordata; class Mammalia; order Rodentia; family Cricetidae; genus Cricetiscus; species Cricetiscus sungorus. The sequence continues at coordinate 1,838,038 of JANBXA010000398.1, read as the reverse complement.
AGGGTAAGAAGACTGGGGTGGGGTGGGGTGATGTATGGGTTAAACCCAAATTAAGAAAGAGCCTTCCAGGAATCCACTGCTTTGTAAGCTACCTATACAGTTTTTCAGAAACAAAGAGTGGAGGTACCCAGTGTGGGTGGACAATTCGTCCCCCAGAGGAGGACATGGGCTACTAAGTGAAAATCTCAGTGTTAGGTGTGTGCCTACAAAGTGTTAGTCAGAGAGGTCCCAGAAGCACCCAAACAGCATAGGCAATCATCATTGGGCTTAGTTGCTCACTGTGGCTAGATGGTAAGACCCTATTTCTGAAGAGGTAACACACTCTTGTTGCAGGACATACAGAAATCAAACTGAAAATTATCAGGATGTCACCTCTCTGATGGCTGATTTTCATAATGCCAGATGGTCCTCTGTAAACCATCCAAGGATTTGCTCAGCAGTAGACCCTGCGTGTTACCATACTGACCTACCAGGCAAGATGTGACTGTTGGCACAATAAGGGAATCATTGTTACAAGGTCCCCAACCACTTTCTGACCAGATCTGAGGTCCTGCTCCACAAGAGAGGATTCAGACCTATGACTGTAAACTTGGTTAAAGCCTATGGTGGGGAGATAGGTCATAGGGGCTGGGGGAAGAAAGTACTACTGCTGTTTTGTCATACAGATGTAGCATCAAACGCCTTCTAAATATTGGTTTATGCCAGTAGGCTAGTGCCTCTCTGTCTTAGCAGAGAATCTTCTTTTTGCAATGGGCATCAGTTGGTGCAGAGATTCATAAACTGGTCAAGATTCTGGGAATAATTGAGCTCTTAGCCCCAAAAGGTACCCTCAAAGCTCAAGGAATATCACAGAAGATGGGGTAGAAAGAATGTAACACCCACGATGAGAATTTGGTGTTACCTAGCACACATATGTAGGTTACATATATATAGAGGCCAACATAGCTGCTTTCCAAAAATAGAAGGGCCAGAGGAAGGACAGAAGTGCTGTAAAATGCTATCTTCTGGACATGATAGTGTCTGTACTCATGACTTTAGGACAGTTGTGGTCACCTGCACAGGGCCTCCACTAGATCAAGCCCATCAATATTCCAGCATGGATGTGAGGTCTGATGAGGCTCCACCCCAGCTGAGGAACTGCCAGCAGTCATACCCATAAAGAAAAATAATCTTTCTTCTCCCAAGGTTATGTCCCTTCCCAGAAAAACCGACAGCCAGCAGCTGTCCCCTTAGCGACAACAAGGTCTTCTCACCCTGAAGAACTGTTCTCTTCAAGGCTGTTCTGAAACCTGGGGTGGGCTGGGGCTAACATCTGGACTGCACAGCAGCAGGTTCTTCTCATCTGCCCCATTCTGCTTCCTCCCTCCCCTTCTTATTCACTGACACCCAGGGAACCCCAGAATAACACTTTAACCACTAAACCCAGCTCAGTGTGTGCCATCCTGCATGTCAGACTTGGGAGGGAAGAAGAAGCAATAGATGAATTTGCATAAGACTTTACAAGCAAGCAAATTAAAAGATGCAAAGAATGGAGATAGTCACTAAGTGAATGAGGTCTTTTAGAAAGACAGATGTTACATGGCTTCTCTTATTTAGGATTCCTAGATTAAAGAGATGTATAAAATCATATGTATGTGAAATCGTATACCTGTATAGGTATATATAACATGAAAATAGAAACAAACTAATTCTGAAGAACATAAAGGACTAATGGTAGGGGAAGGAGGAGGAGGAGGAGAAGGAGGAAGAGAAGGAGGAGGAGGAGAACTTGTCTGGGATAAGGGACTATGAGGGGAGAATATGATCAACAAACAAGACACATGTTTTAAAATCTTATAGAAGGGCACATGTACAATGAATATCTTCCAATGGGGAAAACACGGAAGGAGTGCATACAAGGCAGAAGGGAAATTCCTGTGTTTATAACTTGGCTTCTTTGCTATTTGAGACTTTCAGGATTATTTGAAAAATAATGGCTCCATGTCATATATGTTAAAACTTATTATTAACAATGTAAAGTATCTGGGCAGTGGTGGTGCAAACCTTTAATCCCAGCACTCAGGAGGCAGAGGCGGGCAGATCCCTGAGTTTGAGGCCAGCCTGATTGAAAAGATAGATGCTGCACAGGATTCAGGATGTAGCACAGGGCTAGAGAACTCGTCTGGCATGCACAGGACCTTGAATTTCATCTTTGGCACTGCAAACAAAGGGAGAGAAAGGTGATAGAGAAGACATGATGCTGTGCCCGCAGGAGAGCAAGCTCAGCTGTCTCATGATTCAGAACTAAAGACGACAGGGACAGGTTTGTGTCCTGTACAGTAAATGTGTAAATCTTGTTGGTGGCATTTGGTGCAGGTAAAGGGAGCAGATAGTTCTAATTTAATAAGCATGTAACAATAAAATGTCAGTCCTTAAGCTCTTTTTGTAACAGCTCTCGCTGTCCTGGGACTTGCTTTGTGGACCAGGCTGACCTCAAACTCACTGAGATATACCTGCCACTGCCTTCAGATTAAAGGCATGTAATACCACTGCCAAGCTAAATTCTAAATCTTATGCAGACTAAAGGAAACAGGTCCAGTAATTTGTGAAACTTAAAAATCAATAGTGATGGACATTGACAGCATTGCACCATGTAGTGCTAGTACCCCATTCTTCAGGGGCAGCACTCATCTTTCAGGGATAGTACCCATCCTGGGGGTAGTACTCCGTCCTTGAGGGGTAGTACTCCATTCTTCAGTAGTACAGCATGGCTGCTCAGTAGTTGGTTATAGTGGCATCTTGCCTTGCCAGTGAACTTGTAAGTAGTAGCCACACCCTTTGGGCGTGGCTTCGGGATGTGACCCCATTAAGGTAGAGGAGCTGCCAGAGAGCTCTCTTGAACCACAGAGAGCATTGGAAGAGCAGAGACTGCATCTTCTGAAGCAGGAAGGCTGCAGCTGTTATTTACTCTTATTTGTGTAAGTTGTTCCCCAATAAAACACCTATTTATCATTTATCTTGGGTCTGTTGAACTCATTTAAACCCCGCCTTCAGTTGGTAAATGTAAAGTATCTGTGAAGGTTAATCTTTGTCAATTTGATTGGATTTGGAACCAATGAAGAATACCACTTCTGAACAGATCTTTGAGGACATTTCCAGGATAGCTAGGGGGGGTGGGTACTCCCCAAGAGCATCCTGGTAGAAGAGGTCTGAGAAGCCCAGATAGAAGGAGATTTGGAGAGAAAACAAAGATACTTCCTTCTCTGACTTCACTTATTGTTGGAGAGTGTACCTACCTAGCTTTGTTGATTTGGTGGTTTGAATAAGAATGATCTCCACAGGCTCATATATCGAAATGTCCAGTCACTAGGGAGTGGTACTATCTGAGGAGAATTAGGAGTGGCTTTGTGGGAATAGGTCAAGCCTTATTGGAGGAAGCTTGTCACTGAGAATGGACTTTGAGATTTCTAAAGCCCAGCCAAGTCCAGTCTCTTTCCCTCCCCATCTTCCCTGCCCCCTTTTCTTTCTGCTGCATGCAGGTCGGGATTATATATCAGCTATGTCTGCAGCACCATGCCTGCCTGTCACCATGCTCCCTGCTGTGATGACAATGGACTAAACCTTTGAAACTGTAAGCCAACCCCAATTAAATGCTTTCTTTTCTAAGAGTTGCCTTGGCATGTCTTTTCACAGCCACAGAACAGTGGCTCAGACAGTTGGTGTTTCAATGTGGACTACAGCCTGGCTGCTCTCCAGGAATCCTCCAGGCCTTTAGGGCCAGATTGGAACCGCAGAGGCATCCAGCTTTGCGGACTGAGCAGTTTTCCAGCCTCTCCAGCTCAGATCATATAAGCCAATCAAATAAATGCTCTTTTGTACAACATATTCATCCTATCCATTCTGTTCCTCTAGAGAATGCTAATGCAGTACCCCTGCAAAGGTCTAAATTGCACATATTTGAGCACCTTCTCTTTGTATACGATAATGTTTCTTCTCTTCAGCCTTCCACGGTTTCATATTTCCCTTTCTGCCAAGGGCTTGCCCACCATCTCTTCACTGTGCTGCCAATATTGTGTCAGCAAATTTTGACATATTTCCTGCAGCTGAGGGTGTTGAGCTGTTCAGTGTGGATTGTGTGTGTGTGTGTGTGTGTGTGTGTGTGTGTGTGTGTGTGTGTGTGTGTGTGTGTGTTTTCCCCTATAATTTATGCTTTTTCAGTGCCTGGAGTTTATCAGTTTTGCTCTATTCTCTCAAGGCAAATAATAGCACCAACCACCATTGACTGCCTTTGTCTGACATCCAAAGATTGCCTTTTCAATCTTCTGAAGAGACTTATTCCAGAGATGATCTGAACATTCTGGATTTCTCCCAAGTACACCCAGAAACAGGCACAGGTGAGGAACATGAATTAAATGTCAAAATGTCAAGAATATTCCTCCTGACAGTACTCTGAGAATCTTGCTGCTAGTGGCAATGAAAGCAAGAACCCAAAATGTTTACCTTTTCCATAGTCAGTCAAGCTGTTTGCTCTTGATTGCCAGTTTTCTTCAAGCTGCAATCTTATTGTCCATTGTCATGACAAACAGTTCTGATTGCTTTCTCCAAAGGGTCTACATCAAAATATGCTGCAAAGCCAGTTCCAAGAAAATTGGCTATTGTTGCTAAATGCATACTTACCAGAGAGCTCTGAGTAACTCCTGGTACATTTCCGCATTTACGTTAGATTAATTTGCTTTTCAATTCTTGAAGTTTCCGTGTCTTTATTGTTTTTTTTTCTTTTTAAATACTAGCTACCTGAATTTCTCTCCACCATTGTCCTTTAGCCCTCAGCTTTCTCCCACTCAGTGACAATACTTGAGATGGTCAACAGACAACATTGCGTTGTTTCTGGGACTAAAGTGGGTTCTCTTGTTTGCACGGATCTCTTCATTACTGATTCTAAATTTATATGTGCCAACCATCCTAAAAGAGTGTCCTTTCCCCTGCTTTGCTATTTACTTGAGATCTGTCCTGCATGGTAGAGTAGGCAAGGAAGGAAGGAAGCAGAGAAGGATAGTGAGTCATTGATGCAAGGAAGAAAGCAAAGTGAGTCTTTGACTTGAAAGCACGAAGTGTTTGCAAGAGATGATGTTCAGATTGGAATAATCAGGGCACCTTTGTCACATACCTGTCCACATCTGGCAGGTCTGCATCTTGTTCACTGGCCCAGACAATCACAAGTACCTTGTGATGCATGACATGGAAGATTAGAAGCGAAGCCAGTATCTCAGAAATTATACTCCAAGGCTGAGATTAGGAAAGCATCTGAAAAGTGAGTTAGGGTGACGACCAATTGGATCTTAGCTGAGATAAATGGGAACGTCAAGCAAGCCAAATCAGAATTTAGGGACAAGTTCTGAAACTTTCTTGAGCATGAATGGAGGATGAGTATGTGGTTCAAATGGATTCTGTGAAGCCTGGGTTGAGATGATGTCTGTTTGGATCTTACAGAGGGGAAGATGTCACATTCACATACAGATGGGGACATCTAGCAAGGGCATGGTAAAGAGAGGTGGGACTCGTGTGGTCTTCTGTTCTCCTTTGATGTTGTAACAATTTCCCTGACTTTTCTTCTAGTGTGTCTACTTACATGTGTTCTTTCACTTAAACGTGTGCAGAACATTGTACCTGGTGACATGTAAGTTATATAAGACAGTGTCCCCATCTTAATAATTATCCTGTTTTAGAAGAGTATAGCCTAGGCTGATATTTCCTGAGCTATTTTTAAAGAATCACTACTTATAAGTTTTATTTTATTTTATGTCTATACTCAAATGTTTAGGAAATACTTTATCAAGTATTTTACTTTATCAAGGATGTCACTGTCTGTGCTAGTTTAGCGGGACCCTGGCATACCTGCACTACAAGACCTGTTGAACTCATTATTTCATCATTTTATTTGCTCATACAATTCAATATTATTCTCATAAGAATTCATAACAGCCCAAATGAAAAATGTTTAGGAAGGGGAGCATGTCTACATGTGTGCCAATGCGTATGTACATGTTTGTGAGTGTGTAGAGGGAGAGGTTATCCCTGGGTGTTGTTTCTCGACTACAGTCCACCCTGTTTTATGAGACGGTCTCTCATTGAGACCTGAGGCTTGCCAAGTAGTCTAGGCTGGCTAGTACAGAATGGCCAGGGACCCTTCTGTTTCTGACTCCCGGTGCTAGGATTCATTTTGCATGGCTGCTGGGAATCAACTTCAGATGTTCATCAAGTGCTTTTCTGACTGAGCTACCTCCCCAGGGCTCCAAAATAGCCTTTGAAAATGTTTATAATGGGAAGTTTGAAGTCCAGTAAACCCCACTTCCAGGCTTCTACAGAGACAGCATCTATGAGCTGTTTTTTGTTTGTTTGTTTCTTATCCTATTTATGAGCTGTATTGCCTTGCAAGTACGGCCCTTCACACAGAGTCAAATCAAATGAAGACAAATCCTAAGGCTTATAGAGCTTCTCTGTGAACTGTCAATCAAGTCAAATAGTAACAACTCTCTGGGCATGGGCCTCATTCAAAACCGCTCTACTCTAGTGGGTGCAAAAGCTGTTTGTGTGCACAATGACCATCGACCAATGTTGTAAAGCCATTCATTTTTCAAGGCTATGCAGAGCTCATGATGGTAGGTGGGAGAACCAGGGCAAGTAAAAAAACGACATATGCATGGCTTCCAAATTTTGCTGTTTTTCTTAAAAAAAATGTTCCACAGTCCTTACAAGCCTTTGGTTAATTAATGTTCTTAATGGCTGTTGTGGATAGTTAGCTTTCTTTGAGTTCCTTAATCATTCCTCCCCCCCCATTCATTGTTTATACCAGTTCATGTTTTGTGCCATTTTATGTTTGGGGGGAGGGGTGGATTCCATTCCGCATGTTTGGAATGTCCATATCCTCTTTCTGTGTTGAATGGAAACATCCCCACCTATACAGCATAAGTCTCATCCTCACTGTAACAACCCTCACTGAGTTCCATTTACTCTTGCTTTTGTGGATAGAGTCAATCAGGCCCAGAATGCCTTTGTTTGTACATCTTACAGCATGAACGTGACTTTATGTTCAGCAGTTTCAGGGCTTCACTCTTGTTATGAATGCAGACCGCAGGAGACACTGTTTATAGTGGCCGTGAATGTGGGCCCTAGAACTATACAATGCATACTATTGGTCATACTTTATACATACACATTTTTTGCTTTGTTTTATTGTTTTGTTTTTCAAGACAGGGTTTCTCTATAGCTTTGGAGCCTGTTCTAGAACTTGCTCTGTATACCAGGCTGGTCTCAAACTCAGATGAATAGGGACTGGAGAGATGGCTCAGCATTTAAGATCAAGATCTGCACTTGGTGAGGACCCAAATTTGGTACCCAGCTCCAACATCTGGCATCTCAGAACTGCTTCTCATTCCAGCTCCAGGGGATCCAATGCCTCTGGCCTCTGTGAGCATCTACAGTCATGGGAGCATGTCTACACTCTGATCCTACACATACACATCAAAAATAAGATAAACATTTTTAAATTAATATATTAACAGAATATATTCTCCTTATCCATATATGTAACAGACCAACAGCAGGGGCTCCTGGAGAAAAAAATAAAATACACAGTACAGAATCTGAAGAAGAAATGGAAATAACTAAGCTAAATGGAGACCTACAACTGCTACAGATTAAAAGCAAAACTCTCATAATTTCCACAGCAATGCAAGCAATTAGCAAATTCATGAATTAATCTTTTGCTTATTGCTGGATTTCAACTTAATTCAAGCTTTAGGCCTTGATTATACATGTTTCCATATGTCTTATTTAAAAAAAAAAAACTTTAGGCTGCAGGGAACAGACTCTGACTAGAGACTGCTAAAATAAAAAGAAACTTTTATAAATAATCAAGGGTATTTTTGTGGAAATCAAGTATACAACTTAACCAGGGCTTCTCAAGAGACAGGAAGTCAGAACTAGAAAACGCATAGCCAAGAGCAACCTTAGACTTCCATCTTGGACTTTTATCTCTCTGTTCTGCACATATGACCATTTACTTTATTCTCTTCCTTATCTCACAAGACCTGCTTTCCCGAGGTCAGGATGTATAAGGTCACATAGTTCAGGTTTCAAATACTGTTGTTAGTAATATATCTTACCCAAATTAAGTTTAAGTTCTGAGTCTTGCTTTCAAATCCCCTGGAGAGGGCATGTTGAACAAGCTTGAGTGGAGCATCAGGGATGGCTGTGCTCAAGAGGAAAGTTACATGGGGCTTGTTAGCCATATCAATGGAGCTCGCTCTGTGGCCACACAAGGCCATAGGTGATAGGGCATTTAAGAAGAATGCTTTATTCTCCTTGAGCTGCTGTAACAGGATTTTACAGACTGTATGGATTAAACAGAAATTTATTTGCTCTCATTATAGGCATTAAAAGACCAAAATCAAGATGCCAAGTATTGGTTTTTTTTTGGGATTTCATTCCTGGCTTTCAGAAGCCTGTCTTATGTCCTCACATACCTTCCCTCTGTGTACATTCAGAGGGGAATACTTCTTGTGTCTTCCTCTCATAAGAATGCAGTCCTATTGGATGGATGCATCAGAAACTACCTTTGTAGTTTAACATTAACTACATTTAACCTTAACTACATTTTTGGGTTTTTGTTGTTGTTGATGATAGGGATAAAATCAGGACTTTAATGCATGCAAAGCAGGTACTCTACCAATGAACTACATCTACACACACATACACACACACACACACACACACACACACACACACACACACCCTTAGTTATCGCTTCAAATGTCTTATCTTCAAATGCAGTCACTGCAGTCACTTTAAGCATTAATTTGAAGAGGAGGGAAGGACATAAATACATTTATAATAATGTGATAGCTTTAATTGTCAACTTGTCACAAACTAGCATCACCTGGGAAGAGTCTCCATTAGGAACTGTTTATATTGAGTTGGCCTGTGGGTATGTCTCTTTGTAGGGGTAGGGTTTTGTCATAATAAGTTACTTTACATAGGAAGACCCATCTCTAGTAGGCAGCAGCATTCCATAGTCAGGCAGCTATGAACTATGTAAGCATACTAACTGAGCTCTGAGCATGCATGCATTCGTCTTTCTCTGGTTTGGCTGTGGTGAGACTAGCTGCCTTGGCTTTATGTTCCTGCTGCCTTGACTTCACTCCATGATAGATCAGAACCTGTAATTGTGAGCTGAAACAAACCCTTTCTCCCTTAAGTGGTTTTCATCACAGCAAGGGAAAAGGAAATTTTAAAAAGCAGCATTTCAAAGTTTTCACTATACTATATAAAAAGATGCTTAGGTTTAATATCTGCATTTTTGTGTTAATTACTTTCCTTACTGCTGTGAAAAATTACTTGATGGAAGACTTCAGGGAGGAAGGCTTTGTTCTGGCTCAGTTTGAGAGGGTGAAGTTCACACTGGTTGGAAGAGCAGGATAAAGTTCACGGTGGCAGGAGTGTGTAGCTCTGACTCTAATCCTGGTAGCAGAGAAATAGTTGGGGGTGGAGGAGTTAGACAATGGGGAGGAGGAATAAGTCTGGCCAGAAATGGGGCTGGTCTTCCCCCATCTATACCCCACCTCATACCACAGTTTCACAAAACTGTGCCACCAACTAGGGAACACATCTGCAAATACATGAGCCCATGGGGCATATTTTACACACAAAGCAGAATACATTTTAAACTTACTAATGGTCCCTAGCTATGGTCAACAGAACTTTCATCACTGTGACAAAATATCTGCAAAGAAACTCAACACATGTGTACAGCTTTGTGCTAGCTCATGGGTCTCTAAGGGTTTAGTCATTCTGGGAAGACACCAAGGAAGCAAAGGTAGAAGAAGGAACCAGGGGCCTGGTGTGGCCTTGAAATGTACTACACCTCCCAGAATGACATCACCAGCTGAGGGCCAACTGTTGAATGCAGGAACCTATAGATAGATGTAATTTCATATCCAAACCATAGCACCACTGTCCTAAACTTGTTCAATTTATTGAAGAACAATTCAAGAATTAGTCTTTTTCTTTATGATATAGATTTACACATACACATATATAATATATATAGTCAGGAGTAGTAAGTTGTCAATTATTCACACTAGTGAAGACATTGAACATATCTTCCAGTTACCTTGGAATCAAAAGAAAACAGTTCCAATTGTTATCTGTGTTAGGTCCCAAGAAATTCCTTTTCCCAAAGTCCAGCATTTAGATAAGCCAGCATTCCTTGGGGACTTAAGAGGATAGCCCCTACTTGCTAACATGAGTCTTTCTCCCTCTCCCTCCATTAACCTACCTCCTGGTGCCTATTAGTATATCATGGTCTATGCTAACCTCCAGGCTACTCACTAGTACCTGTCACAGAGTCATCCTGGCTGGCATACCCTACCCTCTACCCTAACTTTCTCCAGCTTCTGAGCTATACTTCCCTTCCCCCAGCTTCTCTTTTCTCCTACATAACCCTGCTCATTCTCATGGTTCTTATGTGCTCTCTTTGTACTCTCTTTTTCTCTCTCACTTGCCATGCCATCTCAGGGCTCCGCTCAGTCTGGACCCTTCCAGATGCCTCTGGCTGTTCTCTCCATCATATCTACAATAAAAAACCTCCTCCTCAACCATATCGAGGAACAATCATGTCCTCATTTTCATTCAGTCTGATAACAATCAAGTGTCCTACAATGTAATTCAGATGGCCCAGGGCAGACTCTGCTAAACCTTAGTAGAGGAAAATACACATTTAAAATTGAGTAGGAAGAGATCTTGTGTTGTACTCATAGGTATCTTCAATAAACAAACAATGTAATTCAGATGGCCCAAGGCAGACTCTTCTATATCTTATTGGAGGGAAGTGCATGCTTTTTAATTGAGTAGGAAGAGATGTTGTGTTGGACTCATAGGTATCTCCATCCTGTTTGTCTTAGTAAGACACTGGACTAAAGCATGAAACTAGGTCTCTAAGCAACAGAGGTCAGCAGATATTACGAAAGGCTAAGGGATATTCTTTTTTTATCATATGTAGAAGGCTGGTTAAAGACATATTTGCCACACTACTCAAACGCTAGTAACTGAATTTAAAATAGAGCCAGCGAATTCCCTTTCAAACAAATTTTACTCAACTCTTTAACTGGAAGTCATTCATCCAAAGCCCATGACTTGTTCAATACTGTTTACATTCCACTCTGGAAGTAAAAATGATATACTCTCAAGAGATTAATTATATTATTTTGTTACCATCAAACCCTTATGAGCATTTTGATCCTCCAGGAGTTAATGATATAAAAATAATTATCAAACCTTGAACCATTTGAAGACTGCCATTTGGAATGCTACCCTCACTGGGCTGTGTCATTTAGCTTCCAATGAAGAGGAACGAAACTAACACAAAACTAAGCATTCACTGTGTCCCAGTATATACCTTACCGACCCTACCCAGTGTGTTTTTATTTCCCACAAGAGAAACCTTTTTAATATAGAAAAATAAGTGATAGCTCAAAATTGACCGTATTTGATAATAAATTACTGTTTATGGTTTGATGGCACACAGCTCTTAAAGATGTGAGATATGTGAACCTGGTCAGGAGTTAGGATGTTCAAATTGAAGCTTTACCGCTTCTCAGCCGTGTGACTGTTATGTGGCCTTTTTCTGAGGAGATGTGATCAAGTAGCTCCTCACCCCAGAAACATGGAAAGACAGAAACACAGGAGCAATTCCACCCGAGTGCAGCTTGGTGAACCAATGAGTTTAACTGTGGTGACTTACAGAAGCATGAGTGACTGGTTGCTTATAAAACACAGACAACTTATGGGCAGCTATACCGCTGAAGAAAAACAATGCTCTTGACCCATATCTGCTTACTGTAAATCGTTAAGAGAAGGTGTGGAGTCTCCAGCCCCTGAATTACACAACAGTGACTCTTTGTATTTAATCACATCAAAATGTAAATAATAAAAGTGCCTACGTTGTAAGTGTGTTAGAAGAGTTGAGTGAATTTGCTAATTGCAAATGCTTAGAAGAATGTGTGGCACATAATAGGAGCTCTGGGGTTTTTGTTTTACTTACCACTTTCATCCCTTTGTTTTGGGAACAAACCCAAGCCTTGGGTATGGTATACCAGCAGTCTATCAGAGCCTCATTGTCACCCCATAGTTTTTGTTATACTTAAATTTTTCTGTTATTTCCATGTTAGCTACTGTGACCGGCCAATTTTAAGATGGTGTTCAAGGGTTTCACTTCTTGGTTACTCTCACTTTTGTGTAGTCCCCTCACACACACTGTGAGTTAGTTTTAACCAGCAGAATGTAAGGTTATGTGACTGGAAGGTACTGTTCCTGGCCTGGTTAGGTTAAATTAAACAGAGACCTCTGTCTCAATCCCCATTGCATTCCTATGCACTCCATGTAGCAAGTTTACACTCTGGGAAGGAATGGAAATCTTTCCAACAGAACCCATTCCAACCTAGAGAAAGCTTAACACAAAGGAAGTACTCAAATAGATATTGCATTACTATCTACCTTCTACTAAGTTTACAATTCCAGCCAAGAACAACCTGTTACTGAGGTCCCAGTCCAACAACCTTGGAAGAATTTGAACTTTGAACTACTTGGGAGGTAAATACTTCTCTAGCTAAGGCTCTGTGCTAGATTTTCACCCTGAATCATGTTTGCCATTGAAGCCAGGAGAGATAGTAAGCCATGCTCAGATCCCCAATTAAAATCTGAGACATCCTAATGTGGGTTGTTTTAAGAAGATGAATTCTGTGTTGTGTTTGCAGTACTAGATGTCTAATACACTTAAATAGTTAACATTATTACTTCAAGTTCAAAATTATGGTCCATATGATAGTCATAACTTACCCTCAAGCACACAGGTAATATTTTTAGTTGTTAGGCTGTAGTAAGAATATTACATCCTAAAACATATGAGTAATTTGTTTAGAATATAGTGGATACAAGGTTGGTTAATTTAGATTTCCTTTATTCTAAGGTTGCTTATATTTATGAATCAGCTGAGTCACTTGAGTGTGATTTTTGCACTTGAAGGGCTATACATTTCAAAGTCAAGGAGTAATAATTACTTGGAAATTTAAATGAAAATACTAAGAGCTTAAAATAGGCAGTGTTTGAGCTCAACACCTAATGACAAGCCATAGGAATAAAAAGACTTCAGAGCACATTCAAATATTTAAGTTAAGGAGATTGACCAGAATGCAGGGCTGTCTTATGTATACTACACAAGAACTTTCAATGCTAAAGAAACCTTATCAGCTAACAACTATATTTCCTGATGTTGTTCATGTTATAATGGTCCTGATACATGCACATAATTCTTATCAATGTTTCATGCATGGAATCATTTTCTAAGAGCATAGTGTAAAGCAGATACAAAGACAAGTTTGAAAAATAACATGTAAAAATCCTTCTGGGTCTGAGAACACAATCTCAAAGGAACGGAGAAACAACAGAATACAAGTGACAATGGTGTAAACCTAGCTTCTCTCATCCGCTTGGATTCCTTGGGTACCAGTGGGTACTTTGGGATGCCCACTAGGAAGGATACTGGCTTCAGTAAACAAACATTAAATCATTCCAATCCAACTCAGGAAATACTGCAGAAATGGATAAAACACCCTCGTTAAAAAAAAAAAAAAAAAAAAAAAAAAGAAAGAAGGAAAGAAAGAAAGAAAGAAAGAAAGAAAGAAAGAAAGAAAGAAAGAGAGAAAGAAAAATAAATTAAAAGAAATTAAGCCAGGCTTCCACATTCTTCACATTCTTTACAAGATTGTTTTCCTCACTCAAAATTTAGCTTTTTTTTTTTTTTTTTTGAGACAGGGTTTCTCTGTGTAGCCTTAGCTGTCCTGGAACTCACTCTGTTTATAGCAGGCTGGCCTAAAACTCATAGAGATCCACCTGTCCCTCCCAAATGCCAGAGTTAAAAGTGTGCACCACCACTACCCGGCTCAAAATTTAACTATTAATAAATAAAATCATGCTTATTAGAAGACAGGGATAAGATTATCGAAAAGAAAAAATTCAGAATTTTTTTTTAAATCAGAATAATTTTTAAATGAATTGGAAACATCGGAGATAACTATTTGTGACTTGAAGTCAATGTTTTTGGCTTTTCTCTTGGCTTGAACTACCAAATATCAAGGTCTTAGATTTGGAAAAAAAAAATAAAGTATGTTAAACGAAAAGAAATTTGTGAGATTGAATCAGCATGACAAACTGATCCACTTGGTAACATACATGATGTTTTGTAATCTTAAAAAGTTATGTTCCTGGCCAACAGCATCAGCACCACATGGAAGTGTAGAAATGTTGGTTTCTCCAGGCCAACCACCATCATCTCCTGAAACACTGGGAGTAAGACGAAGAGACTGTGCTTTAATATGACCTACCATAGAATTCACATCCAAAGACCATCAAATTGGGTAGCTGGGCTTAGATGTAATTTTGTTCAAAGCACCAAGGTATTATATAAGCATTGTGCAGAATTGGAAATAAGAAAGAGATAGACACTTTAAAGCATATGATGTTAGTTCTTATTATAAATAAAAGAGCAAAACTAGGTAGGCGTGGTGGTGTACACCTTTAATATCTGTATTCAGGAGGCAGAGGCAGAGGCAGAAGCAGACAGACCTCTGCAAGTCTGTGAGTTCCAGGCCAGCCAGGCTGCAGAGTGAGTTCTTATCTCAAAAAATAGAAAGGCAAAACTATAATATATATGACAGGTATGCAGGCCTAGTTGGTCGAACCTCAAAGCAAAAGAAAAAATATTACACAAAATAAAATTAAGAGAACTGACGTGGTGACACAGGGGGTAAAGGTAAAGTGCTTGCTTTTAGCCTGACAACCTTGAGTTCCATCCCTGGCAACCACATAGTAGAAAGATGGACCCATATCCAAACTTTTGCTCTGACATGCACCATGACACATACTTCCCCCATAAACAAAGAGATTATTATTTTTAAATTATATAAAAAAATATGTCAGGTGAACTTTGTTGAAAAGCAAGTAATATACTGGACAGTGGTGTTGTATGCCATTAATTCCAGTACCAGGGAGGCAGAGACAGGCAGATCTCTGAGAGTTCAAGGCCAGCCCGGTCTATAGAGTGAGTTCCAGGATACCCAGGGCTACACAGAGAAACCCTGTCTCAAAGAACCAAAAGAAAGAAAGGAAGAGAGGGAGGAAGTGAGGGAGAAAGGAAAGAAAGAGAAAAGGAACTAATGCAACATTAATATTAGCAAAATTTGAATTCAAATAAATGAACATTAATGATTTTTGAAAAAAGGTATGTCTTTCATATTTATAGAAGATGTAAACCACAAAATATATAATAATAGAAACATTTATTCACCTATGCCCAAAGCTAAGAAACCTGTAAGCAAACTGAGAGAAAAACAGAAAGAAATGGAAGGATTTATCACTATAATGTGAAAGCTTGATGTATTACTCAGAAATAGACTAAAAAGAAAAAAATATCAAATTTATCTTCTTCTTTTTTTTTAGTAATCTGTTCCCCTTCATCAATAAAAGCTAATGCTGTGGAAAGATCACTGTAGACTACAGATTTTACAGGGAACAAAAAAGGTGCACAGAGACATAAAAGCAACAGAACAAGAAATTAGACTAGACCATGCCTTGTGGATAGACAAGATTTATTTATTTTTATTATAAAAAAAATCAAAACAATTTTGCAGCAGGAAAGTCAAGTCTCAGGCACATTAAGTTATTTTCAGGAAGCAAAAGTACTGCTTAAAAATGCTTACAAGTTTTAAGATATCAATAATTATAAAATAATTCCTTAAAAAGTAAATGAAAAACAGAATTAAAAACACAGCAGGACCAGGGTGTATGAAGTCAAATGAAGACCAGCTTGTTTCTGATGTACCTAAACCTAGGAATTAATTTTTATTCCAAAGCTGAAAAGGCAATACAAAAAAAGGCTAAGACTTTATGATTTGTAAATATAGATTTAAAATCATAAATAAGCAAGTAGCATATAAAATCCATCTCTTTGCACCAAAATGGTGTTTACAAAGGAAATCAAAGATGACTTATTATAGGGACAGGGAATTTGAGGAAAATAATCATTAGGCTTAGGGACAGAGGGCCATGTTCTAGTCCTGAGACAGGCAGATCACTCAGCATCTATTGGAGGAAGTAGGATGTTTATGTTGAAACTCTCAACTAACTTTAAAAATAAAATATGAAAATTGCATTCTTAGAGGTTGGGAAAAGCACTGATATGCAATGCTGTCACCAGGATAACTGGCAGATGGGAGTGCCTCACAATCCACATTTGTCATGCCACTAACCCTGTCACACCACTAACTATGCCACTGCTAACCCCTGAACGAAGCAGCAAGTTGTATAGCAGAAGAGTGAGGCTCAAACATTACAAACAGCAGATTACTCAAAAAGCTAGTTACTGAAACTGAAAAAACTAGGTGAATTCATAAATCAACAGGGGCTATACAGACACATTTTATTCTCAAAACTGGAAAAGGAGAGATAAACCTGCAAAATGCCAGATAAATCTGAGAAACTCCAAGTCAGACAGGTTAGATCAATACTTCCTAGGCTCAGAGAAACCTGTCTTCTCTTTGACACTTCCAAATGCTTGCCAGTTATCCGTCTGTACTTGACCTCCATGAGACTTCAGTGATGAAGTATTCTTATGTAGCCATGAAGACATCCATGGGTGGATTATAACCAACAAAACTAAAAGGATGAGATAGCCCACTGAATAAAGATACTTCCCGTCAAACCTGATGCTTTAGTTAGAGTTTCTAATGCTGTGAAGAGACCCCATAATCATGGCAACTCATAAAGGAAACATTTAACTGGGGTTTGCTTACAAGTTCAGAGGTTTAGTCTATTATCATCATGACAGGAAGCAAGTTGGTGTGCAGGCAGACATGATGCTGGGAAAGGAGCTGAGAGTTCTACATCTGGATCAGCAGGCAGCAGGAAGAGGCTGCCTGCCACACAAGGCCTGGCTTGAGCATCTGAGAACCCAAAGCCCACCCCCAGTGATGTACTTCCTCCAACAAAATAGTGAAATTCCCTATGGATTTATTCAAACCACCACAACTGATGACATGAGGTCATCCCAAAGACTCACATAGTGGAAGGAGATAGCCAGCTGTCACAAGTTGTCCTTTATACACACACACACACACACACACACACACACACACACACACACACACACACACACACACACACAAATAGGTAACTTTTAAAAGTGCACAGCATATTTAACCTTGGGTCTTCAATGCCACAATTATTTGGATCCATTCTATTTCACTATCAATGTAATGCATGCTTTAATTTCCTAACCCACCAGCCTTCTCCATCATCACCCACTTTTGCACATACACATACCTTTCTTCTGGCACTGCTTCTGTAAAGGTGGACTCTACTGACCACACCATCCATGACAGAAGGTGTTGTGGAATAGAGAGTCTGATTAACTATGTAAAGATGGGCTGCCTTTGTTTGTGTTGTAGAATAATTGTTTAACTATGTGAAGATTGTTGCATTTGTTTGCATAAATATGTTACTTTTGTTTAGGCTATATTCTTTTTTAACTATACGAAGATGTGTTGCTGTTTTACCTGTCTGCCTACTTGGTCTAAAAAAAAATCTGAACTGCCAATACTAGGCAAATGAGGGATTGGCAGTGCAAGTCCACAGGGGCCAGCCTGCCAGAGGCCAGCTTGCCAGAGGCTGGCCAGCCAGACAAGGAGGAAGCAGGAAAGCAGGATGGACAGTACATAGATGAAGTAAACAACCCTCAGGGCAGCACATAGATTAGTAGAAATGGGTTGATTAAAAAAAATAGCTAGCTAGAAACAACCCCAAGCTAAGGCCAAGCACTCATAGTTAATACTAAGTCTCCATGTCATGATTTGGGGGCTGGCAGTCCAAGAAAGCTTGCTAAGGAGAAGACTGCTAATACAAACATGCTTACAAAACCCTAAGGGGTACAGACAATCCCTACAGCACATAAAGGAAACTACCTGTCACTGTGTAGACTAAGAGAAATGTCCCCACTGTGTATTAAATCCATTGGAAAGCAACAAAGATTAAAGCAGTGTGATACTGTACCCATGGCAAATGAAGGGGTTATATGCCATACCTAAATCTTATATCTAATATATGTAAGGGAGTCAGAAAGAGATTGGGTTTAATTCCCCAGCCCATGTTACAACCAAAAATAAAGTAAAGGCAATGCTAGAATTTGGATCTGGATTGTACCCACAGGTCAGTACATCAAAGATTTGTTCCCAAGTGGCAGCTAGAAGATGGCAGACTCTTGAGAGGGCAAGGTTAAGTAAGTGCTCTTCAGGGGATTGTGGGGCCCTAGCTGGTCTCTTCTCTGGCTCCCTGACCCTGAGGCACGGGGCTATCTGCCACAGTGTACTTCCATCACAATGTGGTGATTCCCCATGAGCCAAAGGCAATGAACTGGCTCACAGCTGGCACCTTCCATGCCCGTGAGCCAAAACCCCTCATCTTTCCATAAGTTGATTGCCATGGGTAGTGGCTTTGCTAAAAAGAACATGAACTAACCCAGAACATCCTGCTAAACTTACATGTACAGAACGATAGCACTGAAAATTAATATTAACAAAAGTGAACACTGGTAAAATCTTGGAGTAGGGGAGGAAACTTAGCAAAACAACAGAGAAAGACTGAAGTCGTGGAAAGGAGCTAAAAAATGTATTTCCAAAAAGTGGCCCAAAGGAAGTAACTAGAGAAGATAAACACTTAAAATGAATCCTCCTGGCCAAAGTAGTAATTCAGTGATAGAGTACTTGCCTAATGTGTACCACGTCCTAGATTCAGTCCCAAGTGACACACACACACACACACACCACACACACTAATTGAGTTATAGTGCTTATAAAATCTAAACACTTGAGCTAGCTTAAATATTCACCAAAAGGTTTTAAATAAATCGTGAACCTTCTGTATAATAGACTATGTTGCAATTAAGAAGGATATCTGTGCATGCTTATCATGCAAAAAGATATAAAAATGTTAGTAAGTTGAGATCAGTTGCAAAATGGAATGTAGTTTTGAAGCTTTTCTTGTTTTAATGTCAGCTATACAAATAAAATTGGATTTCTTCCTTCATCATGGAGCCTCCTGTGGCTTCCTAATCCCTGACACTGTTTTGCAAGCCATCCAAAGCTTTATACATGAACATTATCTTTTCTCACCCAAGAGAATGTGCTGATACACACAAATCTATTATTCTATCCTGAAAGAACCATGTGCTCTCATGTTTCCCTGATGTTCAGGCTGTTTTCTCCACTGTGAAATGACAAACTATTTTGCAACTGTCCCTCCATTCATTAGCATTTTTTGTCTTTCTGCACTGACTAAAGTTCATACAAATCGTTTCTAATTGCAATACAGTATTCTATAGAGGAGGGATCTCCTATGTTTTCATCTGATGGAAATGTGTCTCAAGCCCCAAACTTTGCACAGTGTTACCTAACACTGGAATCCATTACAAAGCCATCACATGCCTTCTTTACACTTTCATAGTATAGTATCTTTACTTCTTTTAGACAACAAAAATATATTTACAAACATTTCCACATGAATTATTGAGTTTATATTTATAGTAGGTGCTCCAGTGTTGGCTTAAATGAAATGTGTATACAATTTTAATTATTTTAGAAGTTTACAAACAAAAGGGAAAAATAGGTAAATCTGTAGTTTTAATGGCATTTTTTCTAATTTAAGCCTGGCATGGGGAATTGCACCTGTAAGTCTAACTTGGGAAACAGAGGCCAGAGGATTCCTGTGAGTATACATAGTATGTTCAAAGTCAGTCTGCGCTGTAAAGTGAGATCTGTGCCTTTTCCCCGTTTTAAAGGGTGATAAGACTTACTAGAAATAGACAGTAGTAAACAAAAGTGACTCACAATTCCACACCCTGGAAATCTTTGCTAAGAATTCTGGGTCTAGGGATATAGCTTAGAGCACATAGAACAGAAACCAATCTGTGCATTCAATGTTTCCCAAACTTCTATGTTCATAAATAATTTTCTACAAAAGTGGCATCTCATCAGCAGGCTAGTGAAGTTCCTGCAGAGAAATCCAAGTGTGGCTTCTCTTCAAACACTTTTCTGCTGCTCTCCCAGATCGGACAGGACATTCACTTTTCATTTTCCTGAGCCCCACCCATGCTAGATTTGCTTTCATGATGCCAAGGCAGTTAAGTCCTGGCGACACGGCTGATTTGTCTGAACTTGTTCATCTGACTCATGCTTTTCAATCAGCCTTGCCGGGCTGATTTCAGATCTTCTCCTCACTGGGCGCAGCTATTGCTGAGGTACACACAGAAGTCACAAGTAACCGCCCCTCTCTGACTTAGAACCTTGAGAGGATAGGTCCTTGACCTGCCTGGCACTACCCCTTCTTGCTTGAACATTTCTTATACACCTGATACTCACTAAATGACAAGATGGCATAATTAATATGACCCAACCCTGCCTTCCAGGAGGGACAGGAAAGGGGCAACAATCACAGTGGGAACAAAGAGAATGAAAGATAGCCTGGAGAAATTACAAACACAGGAGTGTTCCATCTCCTTAAATCCTAAAAATCTGCATCTTTATGGAAGAAAGCTATTTCTTTTTCATGGTTCTAGAGGCTGTGTGTTTCTCCCATGGAGTATTGAAAAGATAGGAATAGAACTATGGGTAATGTGGATTGGCTTGTACCTTTCCCAAATATTCCTCCCAAGATGGTCTGAAACTGTCACCAACAGACAGCTGAGTAATCATGCTATCTCTAGTATCTCACACTAACTTTCTGTAGTTGTGTGTTTTTTCCCTAATGGTATGGATTCAACAAAGGCTATAATGCAGAGAGAGTGTGTGACTGTGGCAATAAGGAGAGAATATGAAATTCATTCCTTAGGACACAGACTCAGGCCGGGGAGTTAGTTGCTCACTTTCCTGTTTCCAAAACCTATTTGACCAAAACAAAACAACAATAACAGAAAACAAAAAGAACAATGGTGATGATTGAAGGTGAGGATGTAATGATTTCACTAGACCCAAGATAATGATAAATGGGTGTTTACTGGAGAACACTTACACAGATAACAATAAAGAACCTTAGGAGTGCTTCTCTGCCCTTCCTAGCGGATCTACTGACCTAAGAGAAAGACCGTACCACACCTCACAGGTCTCTCTTTCCGCTTCTATCTGCCTGAAGCCATGCCCAAAGGGGTGTGGCCACTGTTACAGGTTCACAGGCAAGACACCAATACAGATGATGGTGATGGTGGTGATTGGCAGACCTGAGAGTTGTAGATGACGGATTTAGCTTATAACAAATAGACACTTTCAAATGTGGAATACAGTATGTATAATGGGATTTTGTCACAAAAAATAAAATTATAAGGTAAAAATACTGCAACTTGAACATGTTTTCTGTGCATCTAGCCCACAGGGTCCCATAGCTTGGCAGCTTCACTATGTAACTGACATGAAGAGAACCTGATAGTGTATTGTTAGCCCAAGAAATGATCAGCATTGAAAATCAGAACTGTTATTCTAAATGTACATCTCTTATGCACTATTGCAAAGTAGAAAAATCAGAACTGGAGTCATCATGACTTAGACACCATCTACCATCTACTTACCTACTGTGCACAAACATCACAGTCCTCAATTTCAATAAAGAATGTATACCTTTGTAAATTATGTACAAATGCCTGTCACTTTCATGAGTGTGTGGGAAGGCATTGTGACAAGATTTTCTGTGGTGTGCCTCACGTGACTTGGTCTGGCTAGTGACATTCTCAACTGCTGGGCAGCTGCACTGCAGGGAAGCGAGCACTCCAGCAGGGAAGGAGGGCTGGCAGGTGTCTGGGGAACAGAGGCCGAGCACAGCTGTTTGGCTTTGAAAGCAGCAGATAGGAAGAACACTTCTGCCTGCCACAGGCGTCAGCTGGTGTATCTGCTATTCTTGCAGGTTCGTCTATAGTGAGTATGTAATTCGGGGACTAAAAAAACTAAAAATGGTGCTGAGGTTTCTCAAAGTGTCTTCCAGCACTCCAGTCATAGCCTCCCTTCTTTTCTTTTCATGCAGCCAGGCGCTTTCTGGGCTAAAAAGGAATTTCCTCTAAGCAGAAAAGTCTTAAGCTAAGCGTATTCTTCAAAGATCCTGGAGGCGAATTCATCTGCTAGCAGGAAAGAGGAGTTCAAGATGCCTCGGAGACTACACATATAGAAAAGTACCTTGGGCTGTCAACGTGAGGGGAGGTTATCTTAAACAATGCATGAGACCGAAGGAACAAATTAGAAATCCTACCCAGGAGCCACAAAAAGCAGAACTGTTGAAGGGTCGAGCTTATATAACAAAGACTCAGAGCACACATTGGAGATGTGCATGACACATTGCATGTCTGTACCTTAGTTTATGTATTGTGTGTGTGTGTGTGTGTGTGTGTGTGTGTGTGTGTGTGTGTGTGTGTGTTTGACACATGTGTGTGCATGAAAGTGAGTGCATGTGAATGCAGGCTCCCATATGCCATAGCACATGTGTGGAGATCACAGAACAACCTCAGGTGTAGGGCCTTACCTTCACCTCATTTGTGACAGGGCCTGTGGTTTGCTGTTGTATAGGTCCAGTTAGCTAGCCCGTGAGCTGGAGATAGCCCTGACTTTGCCTCCCATCTTGACATAGGAATGCTGGGATTTCAGTCAGGTACTACCATGCCCAGCTTTATATGGGTTCTAGGGATCTGGATTCAGAACCTCGGGCTCTCATAGTAAGCCCTTCTCCCACAGAGCCATTTCTGCATCCCCGTACCTTAACATATTCATTCAGGAAAGAGATCTAAAATATTTAACAGCCCCTTGTGTAACAGAGCGTAACTAACTGTCCTGGCATGTGCTGGTGTAAAACAAAATAAAACAAACAAAAAAAGACCCTACAATGTTCATCTCAACAAAAATGAGATAGTTTCTATTTTATTCTGGAGCAAATTTTGAGTGAATATGGCCCAGGAAATACAAAGCAATCTTACCTCAGATTTCATGCTCTAACCAGGAAGGAGTTTCATGGACTTTTTAAAATTTTATTTTTTGTAGTAACAGAACAAAGAAATTTATAAATCAAGGCAACTTTAAAACACATGGTGGAAACATCACTGAGCAGCAAAATAGAGGAATCTCTCCTCCAGCCCTCAGATACTACACAACAGCATTCCTATCTTTTGAGTTGGTGAAAGCTAGTGGCCTATTAAAACTAATAGATTCCAAAAGGTTTTAGGTATTAGTCACAGGATGTTAGCTCCAACACAGAAGTAGTCAAGGAGTAGTTATTCAGCAGGCTAAAGCTAGATAGTTAGCCTCCAGACCTGCAAGATTTCACCCTCTCCACACCGATGCAGTTCTGATCAATGACCCTTTGCAGATGTACACTCTTTCTGGAAATTCCTGTCCACATTTGTCTGAAACTTCTGAGTTTCCTGGGACCTGGGACTGTTAGTATTAAGTTGGAACACCCCTAGCAAGCAAGGAGGTTGGTCATTCTAAGTGCAGATGCCAACTACCCTTGCCCATGTTGCCTTAATGACACACACCTGAATTCCCAATGCTGTCATTCCAGGACTCATGTTTTCTCCTCTCTATGACAGTTCCCACACCATTTCCACACCTGGAAAATCCCATTTCTGACCTGGCCAGTGGCTGTCATTTCTTCCAAGAAAACTGTGGGTTATTTCCCAAACTCAATAGGTATTTCCCTAAAGCTCATTTCTAGGAAGCTGTACTGTCTCCTGTATTCAGAATTGTGAGTGAGGAGTGAGGTAAAATGTCAGTTTTGAAGAAGCAAAATTTCTAATCCCAGTTTCCTTGTGGATAAAGACAGATGGGTGGATGGGCATGCCCTAAGTCTAAATCAAATGAATTTAAGAACAGTTGGTGACATTCTCCAGGGAACTGCTAATGTCACTAAAGCCTTTTGTTTTTACTTCCAGATTTCCAGGCAAAGTAGAAAAGTACCTGCATCCAATGACTCCAGGTACCATAAAGCAGATTTGCTGTCCCTGCGGGTATGGGCCAATACCTGCTAATAAGATTTTTTTTTCTTTAGCCAAAAGAAAAAAAAAAAAAAGATTGGCCTAAGACTTTAGGTTAATTCATGTTGTCTTTGAGAAAATAATTTCTGTATGTCCTTGAGTCCTGTAGTTAATCAAAAAGGTGTCCTCGAACCCACATCCCTGTGATAACTGAACCAGAAACCAGAACTGGAGACCTGGAACCCTTGCCCTCTCTAGGTGCATGGAACAGAGCAGAATCCTCCTTGAAATCACAGCATTCTGGAATATGAACATTGACTCCCCTTCCTGTGGAAGAGGGTACAGTTTGTCCAGCTACTAGATGCTGCATAGGTGTAAACTGAAGGAGAACCATGCTAGGAATGGGGGCATCTCAAAGGACTGCATCATCAGAACAAAAGGCACACTTAGAACAGGAAAAGTCAGGGTTGAATTACAAAGATCTAGACAAAGCAGAAAGAAACCACAAAAGGCTTTTGTAATTCCTGGGGCTGGTGGAACAAGCATTACTAGCCTTTAGTCCAAGTGGTAATGGGAAGGAGTTGGGTCACTAGGACATAGAGACAGGGAGACTGACTGCATGGGTAAAGCCACCGGGCAGGAGCTGGACACGTGGAGGTAACAGCCAGCAATCAAAGAGACAAAGAAAGAAGCTGACTCTCAACCTCATTCACTCCAATCTAAGGAAGTCCTATCCTTGGTGCCCAGAGCAAAAGGGAGCAATGTAGAGAAATTCTGGAAAACCAACAGAAGCTGCCCTATTCATGGCTAGTCCAAATGGAAAAAGTCCACATCACACAGTCATTTCCTTCAGATATACAAAGAAAATTCAATTCATTTAGAATTTGAGTATTGCAGCATTAATAATCATTAATAATAACACTAGCTTAAAATCTTTACTTCACCATTATGCAACAAAGTAATTAGGGTAAGTTACTTCACCCATCCAAGGCTCATATTTACCTAAGAAACAGGTGTCGTAACAATAATGCATACTTACAGGGTTGTTGACCTTCAGTAATACACCCAACATAGTTGATGCTGTCAACAAATGTTTACATTAATTTTTATGTTATCATTATCCCTCCCTCCCACCCTCTCTGTCTGTTCCTATCTGTCTGTCTGTCTGCCTGCCTCTCTTTCCTTTTTCTCGATGCTCCTGTGTCTCTCCCCTTAACAAAAACCCCTTAATAAAAAAAACCCTCCACTTGAACTCTGCTGCATGTTGTCTTTCTGTCGCTTTTTTAAAAATTACAGCAGGAGTAGAAACACTGTTTAAAAGGCAGCAGAACACTCTGAGCATAAAATAACAAATGTGTAGGGTACTGCTTCGAGTACAGGGCTATTTTGCCCTTGATAGACATTTGCAGATTCTGGAGTTATCTTTGAGTGGGACACAGGAGAGAATGCTTTGAGATCCATCGGGAAGAGAGCAAGGGTACAGCTAACCATCCATAAGGCACAGGAGAGTGCCCTTTTTCAAGGAGTCAGCCAATTTACACTGGCAGTAATGCCAAGGTTGAGACAACTGGACCTAAATCAAGGTGGCTGCACCAAAGAGAAAAGCAAATGACAGTTATTACAGCCATTTTCAAGGGGAAAGTGACAGAGCTTGGTGAACTGATAAGGTCTGAAGGCAAGAGCTCTGGAATCCATGAATCATAACTCCCATAATTGACAAAATTATCATAGCAAAGTATTTTTTAAAGAAATCGTAGTGAAGGTTGTGAGTTGTGAGAAGGAGAGCTGGTTCCACACCCCTTGTATACTATATGTCATGTGGTGGTGAGGACAAGGGAAAGATATCCCCCTCCTCCTCGCCCCTGTCCTCACCCTCACCCCAGAACCCCTGACCCCCACTCCTGGGTAACCTTTGACAGGTGAGAGAGCTGATCCTTTCCCTCAGCAACTGCAGATCGGACCCTGCCCCTTGCCCCCTTGCCCCTTGCCCCCTTGCCCCCTTGCCCCCTTGCCCCCTTGCCCCCTTGCCCCCTTGCCCCCTTGCCCCCTTGCCTGGGCAGCACAGTAGAGCTGACCTTCTCTCTCTCTCTCTCTCTCTCTCTCTCTCTCTCTCTCTCTCTCTCTCTCTGTGTGTGTGTGTGTGTGTGTGTGTGTGTGTGTGTGTGTGTGTGTGTGTGTGTGTGTGCTGTCCCACGAGAGTGACATATCTGGTACTGCCATAAGGTAGAGTGAGCAAGGGGAAGATACCCTCCTCCGGCCCCTGCCAAGGCACCTCTCACTGCCTGTGGCATGTGGGAGAGCTGGCCCTGAGGTCACAAGAATGAGAGATCTGGCCCTGCCTCTCACCATGTGCAGCCCTTGGGAGAGTGGGCCCTGCATGTGGCCTAGGCAACAGTAGAGCTGGACCTGGTGGTGTAGATGTGGATGAGCCACCTGAGGGCTTTGAGGGGCTTGAGATCAGAACTGGCTCTGCCCCTTGCTGCTTACACACGGGGGGAGCCAGCCTGGGCAGTGTTGGATAGTGCACCCTGGTGTTGAGGATGAGGGAGAGATGTTGGGCTGACCAACAGAGCAACAACCCAGGCCCAAAACCAGGACCGTGAATTAGCTTAATCCAACATCCACTCCACCTGTGATCTGCTGAAGCATGTGAAGAGCCTGTTCTGCAGTTCCAAAGTTGCATGTCACCAAAGTTGCATGTCCAAAGATCTCCATGTCACCAAACAACATGATATCCAAGAGGAGTTCCATTGGCAGCCCAGTATTGATAGTGTAGCAGAAACCAAAGGCCTTGTACCAGACCAATAATGACTCATCACAATAAACACTTGCAAATAAAGATGGATGGACCAGAGGGTTTGCTGTGTAACTCACTGTGTCACACTACAGCTTCCACAATGAGATACTTCCTTTGTGTTTTTAAATTTAATTTAATTTTGTTTTCTCTTGGGGGAGGGGTTGCAAGGGCAGAGGGCAGAGGCAAAGGGACAGGAAGATGAGTGGGATCAGGATGCGAGATGTGAAATCAATAAAAAGGAAAAAAAGAAAACTCCTCTCCAAAACTCCATATAAAGCTATATTGTGACAAAAATAAATAAAAGAAATCAAAGTAAGAAGGGGGAAGAACTTAGTGAATATAGTAATGAATATATAGCCATTTGTTTGTTTAATCCTTTCAATTTCCCACTCTGAAAAGCAATCTCTTCATCAAACTCTAATGTGATTTGAGAGAGGAAGATAACATTGCTAGCCACACCCCAAGTTGCACTCTTTCCACCTGTAACTGTCCAATCAGAATCCACCACTGAGGAGGACTTACTGAATGCAGCTATATGTAGACATGTGGTCCAGGCAAACCAGTTGGAGCTCTGCTTGAAATATTTTCCTTGGAATAGGATTTTAAAGACAGGCAGAGCAGACTAACAATACAAGGCAGAGTGAGAGAGAATGGGGGAACAGAACAATTTGACAACATTTAAGCCTCAGATCCAGCTATACCAGAAACACAAGATTTACACTAAAGCTGGGTGTGGTGGCACACACCTGCAATCCTAGCATTCAGGAAGCTGAGGGAAGAGTCCAAGGTCAGCCAGGATGACACAGTAAATCGGTCAGACTGCATAGTACATAGCAGGACCCTTAAAAAAAAAGTGGGAGGAGGGAGGTTTCTAGACTTAGGTTTTCCTGTTAGATTAAGCCAACACACACATATATATAAATGTATGTATATAAAATTATGCCAATTGGACAGAGAGTGTTTCCGATGAGAGCCATAAAATCCCCAGTAAAAGGCATAAGAAAACTCCTTTTGAATTACTGGTCAGAGTAATTTCAGTGACTCACAAAACAAATAGGCAATTGCCACTGCCCTTGGTTGCTTTTCAGAAGTTGAAGGTATTTCCATTCCTGAATACACCATACATTTTAGATACAGGACTCAGGTGATGTAAGCT